>PXIH01S0016247.1:4978-16706 GCA_003024985.2 Euperipatoides rowelli
TTTTCATGTAAAAATATTTATCTTAACTTTAACTATTTTGCCACATGAACGAATCTTGCTTAAGTGTGCGGCATTCCCCCCACTTCCCCTAATTAGAGTTATAAATTTAATATTTAATATACATGTTAGACTTGTAAGTAAATTTAATATTAAATTTATAACTCTAAGTTATAAAATGGAAATGTTTGCCACAGTTTGTATTTTATCAGATTTATAAGTTTCCAAAGCCCAGTCACTCATATTCTCGTAGTGTGAATAATGCTAGCATCAACATTGTGTCAACATGCTTTGATGTAATTATGATTATAATTTTTACTTAAATCCCTTTTGATTAACGTTTTTCTTCTATATAATCTTTAATTTCAGAATAAGTTAAAAAGGTAAAAAAAAATTCTCCCTATTGAGAAATGTTTGTTACAATTCTTCATTTTTACCCCTCCTACAAATCATGAGACACAGAGTTGTTTACTTCCTGTCTCCATTTTTATATTTGTTATTTAAGGTAAGGAGGTAAAAATGCTGGTACTTACACTAGTGTAATTCTAAATATCATAAAAGTTGATATATTTGGCCTCATAGTTTGTAAATATTTCTTATTTATAATAGCATATGTAATAATTGCAAATGATTTTTTTAAAAAGTCTTTTAATTGAAATAAATATATTTATTAAGTGATAATATAATTGTTTCATTTAATAAACCATTATTGTTGTATAACTTAAGGTTTATTGTATAATAACTCAATAAATATTGTGGGGTGCACCTGCTCCACCCCACCTTGGTACTCTATATATAGTCTTGGACATTGGTTTTGACAAACTAATAAATGACTAATTGTGCCATCTGGTAACTCATTTTGAAGCTAAATAATTGTTTTATAACATGAAATAATTTTCAAACAACTTTACCTGTTATATTTTATTAGAGAGATGTATAAAAGTGAAAATTTGTTCAGCTCATTTTAAGTCTAGAACGACAAAATTAATAAAATAATCTGACCTCGTCTTAAGACCGGAAAGTGTTAATATAGTTGGGATTTTAGAAAAATTCAATTTCATTTCTCGAAAAATTCACTCATCAAAATTATATGTTTTCGTTGTTTAATGTTTCGTTGTTTAAAGATTGAAAGTAGAGGAAGTAAACCAGTAAAAAAAAATGGCGAGTATTCTTACAAAAGTGTAATATGAAAATAAATTAGATCAAGGTTTAGCAATAGCCAGAGTTGCTTTTAACAATAAAAAGTTTTTTTAGCGAATTTTCAGCTTATGGTCTCTTTTATTTCATACAAGTTTTATTCTAGACTATTTCATTTTTGAAAGAGGGGAGAAGAATCAATTTAACCTTATTAAATTCTTCTTTAGTACCACTTTTATTCTAGACTATTCCATTTTCGAATTAGGAGAGAAGTATCAATTGAACCATATTAAATTCTTCCTGTTTAGTATCATTTTTATTCTAGACTATTCCATTTTTGAAAAAGGGGAGAAGCATTAATTTAACCTTATTAAATTTTTCAGTTTTGTACCACTTTTATTCTAGACTATTTCATTTTCAAAGGAGGGGAGAAGTATAAATTTAAACTTATTAAATATTTCTAGTATATTAATAAAGAATTCAATTTGATAAAGAAATAAATATACAAAATTCATATTAATAAAGGATTAAATAAATTGAAGGTTTTGCCTTATTATATTAGCAAATTAATTATTTTTTGTATTCATAATTCATGATAGTTAAGCTTCAACATTATAAAGTTCTTGTCGTGCTTGTTTCACTAGTAAAATGAATTTAAAATTAAGGAAAAAATTGATAAATGTTGTACCTAGATTATGGAGCAACAGCATGGGGGAGGGGGGATAGATATACCATAACATATTTCAATGTACTCAACATGGAAAGTAGGCACAAAAGACTGCAAGATTTCTGTCTGGCCACTTCAATTATTTCAACCATGGCTGAACCACAGCTCAATCATGAATAAAGATTTTGTGTTCGAATGATCATTTATTCCTGTTTATTTTAACATAATATCAGTTAATATAATATTTTAGTTAGTAGGTATAAACATTTTATTTTGTAAACAGATACGTAAAGCTTCTAAAATAGTATAAGGACATAAACTTAATTTTGTTTTGATATTTTTTTAATAGAAAATTGATAACTCCTGAGAACTAAAGATCTCACAAAATCAATTTAATATGGCACAGGCGTGTTTAAATTAAGAAAACATGTGCATGCTCACTGAATAAGGCTAAACCGTAATTCAGCCAATATCAAGAATAGTGGCTCGGATATTAATGAAAATGTTGATGCAAAAGGTATTGTCAGGATTCGACCATCAACGTCAAATAGTGTCTACTAACGAATAAGCCCGTTACATGAGCATCAAACTTTTTTTTTTTTTTTGTTTAAGCCCGTTACACCAAAGATTTTTTTTTTATCTAGGAGAAAACACCACTTATAAAAATATAGTTCCTGCGCTGAGCATAGATGGCACTGTTACTGGCTTCATAACACGATCATATTCCAATTAAAGTTATAGATGGAAAAGGGATCCTAGTAAGAAATTTGTGACGGCCTTGTTATTATACAAAAAAAATTACTTCCAGTCATCTGTCATGCAATTTTTTATTTTTTTTTAAATGGACTAGAAATCTGAAAATAGTATCTAAGACACTGTCTTGGCCAAGTTAATTAGCCATCTAAAAGGTCATTTGCTTAATTATATATTATACAATAAAAATTATTTTTGATATAGCCTAATATCAATTAATATAATATTTAGTTTGTAAACTGATGGGTTAACTTTCTACAATAGTAACAGTTTGTAAAAAAAATACACAAGGCTCTTCTAATTGATAATTAAATAAACTAACAGAAAACATTACTTTATTTACCCATTATTTTTAGCATCTTCACACCAAAGTGAACCCCACGATTTCACAAACATTAATTATGATTAGGCTTGATCTATTTAATATTTTCTGAAAAAGAAAATCAATTGTGGCTAAAGTTTAAAAATAAAGGAATCCTTAAAATAAAACATGAAGTCTTTATTTATTTTTAAGCTGAAAGAAATCGCTTAAATTCCTGAATGAAATTTCTATATGATTGTCGTACCACGTCTATTAGCATTTTTTTATGTGCTTAACTTTTAAAAAAAAAATAGAAACAAAATTGAATCGCTTTTTTGAAAATGCAAATTACGGCTACTCTTGCATTTTATGTCATAAGTTACGATTAAAATTTAACAAATTGCAATAAACTTTAATAAGGCAATAAAATTAATTTTGTTTTGATATTTTTTAAATAGAATAATATCTTGTGAGCAGTAAAGATCTCAGAGAATCGATTTAATGTGGCTCAGACACGTTTGATCCAGGAAAGCGTTCACATGCTTTCTGAATAAAGTTCTACCATGAAAAATGATAGCTCAATTATGGCTGAAACATAGATGAAAATATCCATGTAAAAGATACTGCCGATAACTCAATCATGTCTCAAATGTGAATAAAGTATCCGTGTGTAATAGGCCTAAAAATAATTAACGTATTTTTCATTTTTTGACTTATGGCCTGCTATTTAATTCTATTTTTTTAATATATATTTAATCACAATAAATATTAACAATAGCCTTTATTTTCTAATACTTCCACTCAAGTTACGTTTATTAAAAGTAGAAGATATTGATGTGAACTTGCACATACATGTTACAGCTACCATGCTAAATAAAATAACTGCTGCCGATGGCAGTTATTTAATTTAGCAAGAAGGCAGGCTGCCAACCGAAACATTGAATGTTCGAATCCTGCTTGAGCATGGATGTCATGCCACGACTTTTAAAGAAAATGTAATCCTGTTTCCTTTTTTTTAAAAAAAAAAATGAATAAAATAACTATACATAAGAAATTATGGTTCTAAGAATTTACTTAACCTAGGGCTCAAATACTCTAAACACAGGCTTAACCTATANAGAAAAAAATATGAAAATTGTCATTTAAAAATGCAAAACTGATAGTTTGGTTTCTAGATTACAACATTTTATATATAAAGTACTTTGTCTCCTATAATATGAAATCATTTTCGGAAAGTGATTAAACCATTAATTTATTTTGTGATTGATTGAGCATATGAAACAGATATTTATTTTGGGTTAGCATGCTTATTTTGTTTCAAGGGACTTCAGCTTTGCCCCATATTGAGCCCTCTAAATTAGTGTTATTTAAAAATCTACAGCTATTATTACTAAACACAGTTTATAATTTTTAAAATATTGGAATAGTCCCAGAGCTATTACATGTTAAGTAGCTAGTTGTATGTGTAATATAATTTCTAACCCCAGGATAAGTCTTGAATTGCGGATTTGAAATTTCCTGCTCATATGAAGTGGTAAAGTAATCAGCAATATTATAGTCAATCGATTGAAAGGTTTCTGAATTGTGCATGAAATAATGTGGAGTTCCTGTATGTTTTAATGGAATGGTAAGTGCTAATATTCCCAGTAGCTGGCAAATAATGTGACAGCAGAAAAATAAAAGACTTTAGTTAACTTGTAAGCTTAATAATTTAATAGCTTTCTTTCAATTTGATCTCGGCAGATTTAAGGAATACCATAAGCTATTGTGCTTTTTATTCCGAAACAATTTCATTTTACTTTTTTTTTTTCTTTTCTTTTGACCCCCAAGAAAGAAGATATTCATTTAATAAATCTTTCTGGTTTGCGATAAAAAAAGTAATTAATCATTATTTTTTAAATATTGATTATCTTGATTCCTATAACAAATGGTTTTTCTCAATTCTAAGAATCATTTTATCAGATCTATTTTTTAATTTTCAGTTCCACACTTCCTATTTTACAACCTCTGTAATGCAAGTTATATCTTGTTTGGAGTTATGAATAAAAAAACAAGACACTCAGTTATAGAGCTTTCAACATTTGCTAATATGATCTATGAATGTGGAAGCAACATACATTAGATAACTTGGCTTTGCACTCTGAATTTATTTTGCCTGTCCACTCGTATGGCATTTGTATCAAGTGAGTTAATGAGTGAAAGTGTTAGTAAGGTGATTATCTTACTTAAGATTCATTTATATTTAAACACAATGCTGTCCATTGCGTAAAAATGTGCGTGATCATGTGCTGTCCGTTGTGCATGATCATGTGCACAGCTGCAGCTAGACATGCATGATTAAAAGACAGACAGACATCGGCCATCATCCATAATTATTGAAAAAATCCAACTTTTACACAGACCTATCCATTTTCTCTCCTATTGTTAGCCATTGAACCAATCATATCTTAGGTTTTCTAAGTAGACTATAGTAGGCACACTTTTGTTTTTGTCCCAATTGATTTAGTTTGTGCAGATATATCCATTTGCTCTCCATCTTGTTAGCCATTGAACCAATCATATCTTAGGTTTTCTATGTAGAAGGTAGCACACTGTTGTTTTTGTCCCAATTGATTTAGTTTGTGCAAAGCTATCCATTTGCTCTTCGTCTTGTTAGCCATCAAACCAATCATATCTTAGGGTTTCTAAGTAGAGGGCAGCACACTGTTGTTTTTGCCCAATTGATTTAGTTTGTGCAAAGCTATCTATTTGCTCTCCGTCTTGTTAGCCATTGATTTTGATTTTGAACCAATCATATCTTAGGTTTTCTAAGTAGAGGGCAGCACACTGTTGTTTTGTCGTTCCCATTGATTTAGTTTGAAAACATCGTATTTAAAAATGAATTTGAATAAAGCAGTAAATAAAGTAATAAAATATTTTACACACTACTAGACGTTTATTGCAATTCATTTTGATAGTGAAACTAAAAACTATAACAACTGTTGGCAATAAAAAGAGGATTGGCATAGATCAATTTCATTGAGTACGCAGATACAACCCTTCCAGAAACTAAGAACAGATCAATGTAGACATCTCTGTTTACGAGACGGATTAAAGCAGCTCAGAGACCGTTCCGTAAAAGTATAAATGAAACTTTTATGGTCAGACATGTTTATGGTTTTCTTTGCACTAATTTCTGGAGTTAATGAACTAAAGGATTTAATTGATATGCATTAATAAACTTCATTTTATTTTATACTGTAGGTTACGAGTATTAAATTACAAATATATAATGGCAAAAGGAAAACACTAATGGTAGAGTATAAAACTTTTTTTTTAAGTTATGAATAAGACTCACTGGGCTATTGATATTAGATTTTTAAATGTCGACCTTTTTTATTTTTATATAAATACCTCTGGATATGTAGAAAATAAATGGAAAAGACAAACTAATAAAAAAAAAATGGTAATTTTCAATTATTGATCATTATTATTCATTAATATTCATTGTTCATCTGTTATTCTGATTGTCTGTCAGAAAAAATAATAAAATTTTTATTCTTTCTTTGTTTTAATTTAAAATTTTTTAAAAAAAAGCTAATTCTCTTGTTAACCAATGATTATTTATTAAAATAATTATAATTTAATCATATTGTAATTTATTATCATCTAACATTTCATTGGTTTATAATTGATGCAGCATTTGAAAAAGTTTTCATTTTTTTTTTAAATTATTTTTTAAAAATTAAAATTAATTTTATTAAGCTAAATTTTTAATATAAAATAATTTTATCATTATTTTGTATTATTATTTCATTAAAAAAATAAACTAATGAAATTTGTATCAGCTTTGATAAACATTCTGTCATCAACTATAATACATTACATGATAATGAATAGCCTCGTTAATCTTTAACCCTCTTTTGCATATATTTTAAACATTTCAATATGTCAAAAATAATGAGGGTGAGGTGAATAATTCAATTTTAAAACAAAATCATAAAGTAAAAGAAAAGATCCATTACTCAGAAAAATATTTACTAATTTTTTTTCTTTATCTTATAAATAAAGAATTGGTAATGTAAAATTTGTCATGACTGAAGGGGTCGTCTCATCTTATTGAAATATCACATCGAAATTCCGTTAACATCAAAATTAAAATTGTCAAACAGTTGTATGTTTACTATGTCATCAAAATAATTTGATTGTTTTATCAAAATTTATATTAAATTTAAATTAAATTTGATACTTGTGCATTAATATAACTTTTTTTTTAATATATTATTTTTCATCATTACAAAATTATAAATTTTTAGATAAACTACATTTGAAAAATATCCACAAAAAACATGCATTGCACTTCTTGTAGGTTGGAGCATAGTGGGTTTAATACTTAATAGGAGTTATAGTTCAGGGTTAAGATGAAATTAGGACTGTAAATAGTCATGAACCCTCCCCTTCTCCTCCACCCCTCTAAACAGTAGCTGTTTCTTAAAAATTCGCAGGTCATCAAAAACCTCAGTCGGCAAAATCCAATCAATTTTTGGTCCTCCACATCGAATTTTGATGTGGTGGCTTTTCGATGTGGCAAGTTTTTAATGTGATGAGCCAAAACCTGACTGAAGGGAAAAGAGGGTGCTTTTAATTATCATCCTTTCTATTTTAACATTCCCTTTCTCTAACTTCTTGAGCTATTGTTTGATATCTAAAAAACAGGAATACTATTTATTAAGATGAGCATTGTAAATTTCCTAATTTTAAAGGATAAACAAGTGGGGTAGGGGAGGAGCAAATGACCCAATAGTGTTTAGCACACTTCCCAACATAGCACAACTTGAAATTTGGCATGTAAGTAGGTTCCATAATATAGACAATGAAAAGAGACTTGGGCATTTTGTTCAAATGACCCAATATTGTTTAGCATACTTCCCAACATAGCACAAACTTAAAATTTGGCATGTAGGTAGGTTCCATAATGTAGACAATGGAAAAAGACTTGTAAATATCATATTTGAAAGTTGTAGCCTAATCAATTATTAAATATATACTTAACCTATCCAAAGTTTGTTTTAATATGAAATAAATCACGGTTAGTTTAATCATTTATCTAAATTTGCTTAATTTTGCTTGTAATTTAGGCATAAAACTCATCTTTGATATTTTGGCAACCAAAATAAAAAAATAAATAAATTTCCAAAAACCTCTTGCTTAAATTTTGGATTAAAAGAACAATATAATAATTAGAGAGCTTTTAATTTATAGGTTCCAAATTGTAATAATATTTTTATTCAAATGTTTGCTTGAGCATTTGCCCAGCTTTGATGCTTTGAAAAACAAAAAGTGTGAGAAATAATTTCTTTGCTGAACTTAACCTACGAGCGAGCGTGCCCAAATTTTTAACACGAATAGGCGCATGTCATAATTTTTACGACTCATTGAATCCTATGTATTAAAATTCAATAACAAAAGAACTTTTAAAAGTTTTTACTTTTTTTTTGTTCCGTTTAGATTTTTAATATTAATTTAAAATTATATCATAAATTCCTACAATTAAAACAAATCTACAAATACTAATATGTGAAGGTAAATTTGTAAAATTAGTAATTTTTAAATTCATTTTATAGCTTTTATCATTTTTTTAGTAGCAAATAAAATTTGCTTTAAAAAAAAAGTGCCGTAAATAAAGTACAGAAATCAAGTTACGTAAATTACAAAATTATATAATGCTAATATCNTTATATGATTATTTGCTTTCTACAATATTTACGACATTTTTTTTTTGTTTTTCCAGCAAACTTTTATTTGCTACTGAACAAAATTACAAATATAAAAGCTATAAATTAAATAAAAACTTACTAATTTTACAAATTATGAATAACTCAGATTATACAGTTAGACTATAATAGACTATAGTCTACCTGTACATCTAATCTGAATTATTCATAATTTGTAAAATTAGTAATTTTTGATTTCATTTATAGCTTTAATATATCTTTATTGTAATTTTGTTTAGTAGCAAATAAAGTTTGCTTGAAAAAAAAAATGCTGCAAATATGTATACGGTAATAAAGAAAGCAAGTTATGTAAATAACAAAATTGTATAAAGCTAATATCATTATATAATTATGTTATTATATGTTTACTTTCTACAAGATTAACGGCACTTTTTATTTTCAAGCAAACTTTATTTGCTACTAAGCAAAATTACAAAGATAAAAGCCATAAATGAAATCTAAAATTACTAATTTTACAAATTATGAATAATTCTGGTTAGATATACAGGTAGACTATAGTCTATTATAGGCTACTATATTATCTAATTTGAATATTCGTCTTTCTACATTCTATGCAAAGTATTTCTGTTTGTCAGTGTCATTTGCAGTAAATAAATTACATTGATAGCATTTCGTAGAAACTGACGCTCTTTTCTTTTCCATTACACATTAATACAAAGAAAAAAAATCTTACATCAGCGGGCGCATGTCGTAAATTTATGTCAGGACACATTTTTACAAAGAATTCTAAAAAATAACTCTAAATGAGCTATGTGCATGTAAAACCCTACCAATATTGTATTGGGGTGTAGTTTTAGGACTAATACACATTCACATATTTTATAAAAATTTGAATTTGTCATAAAATTTACAACAGCACAACCGCTCGAAGTTAATCATTTTCTAGTTTTCACCACTTCCTCATTCTAAAATACGTTTTGTGTTCTCCATAGGCTACTTTTCAAGTACACAAGAGAAAAGTTAATATACTGTTATAGTGATCTAAAGTCATTCACCACTNCCTGTTCTATTTTTTTTTTATCCTATCCACAAATGAGGAGAAAAAGTTAATACATTTTGTATAAAAACCATTCACAACTTCCGGATCTAAGAAATTGTGTTCTTTCCATACATTTTGTGCATGAGAGAAAATTAGACATTTTAATTATTTATCCACTCATGGTATAAGGTCTTTGGACTTAGAAATTTGTTTTAATGCCAGGCATTATGCACTTTGTAAAAAGAATGCTGAATAAAAATAAATGTGTGATGATGAAGATAAAATTATTGTTAATTAAAAACTATTAACTGGTTAACTGAAGTAAAAAATAGTTTATATCTAACTATATAAGATACAAAATTATAAGGTTGATATTCAAATGCAAGCTATAAATTGATATGGCATAATAATGAAATACTTAATGTACTGGTAATTAAACTATTAATAGTAGATCAAACCTTTTTTTAAAAAAAAATGCTTTAAAATCTGGAAATTGCTCATAAAAATAATATTCATCAAAATGCCAGATTTTACAGCTGAATTTATAGTTAAAACTATTTATCTAATGAACTAGGGTTAATAAACGCTTTATTCATACATGTTAGAATTTTATTTGAATCCTTATTATCTTAAACTTTAACTCTTTTACAAAGTAACCATCACAATAAGAATTTATCTTTTAAAACTGCATGTTTGCATTACTTTTTTTTTTTTTTTTTTCAAATTCATGCAGACCGAGAAAGGGGTTTGGCATCTTATTTTCTCTACTTCTTGTTTGTCTTTAACTTCTATGTAAAGTGGAAGTTCATATTCATTACATCTTTGAATGATTTCTCGTACTACTTGCAGGTGAACCATGGTGCTAAATCCACTCCTGAAACCAACTTGTTCCTTTGATTGAGCCTTATCCAATTCTTTTGCAATCTATTTGTCAGAACTTTGGTGAAAATTTTACATATGATTGGTAATGTGGTATTAGATCCTTAGTTTTTTTTAATCTTCTTTATCACCTTTCTTATATAAGAATATTACTACGGCATTATTCCATCCGATTGGCATATTCCTATGTTTTAATCATTGTGTAAAATACCAAGCTAGTGTATTTTTTATTGTTCTTCACCACCTGCTTTTATAATATTTATTATTTTGTTTTCTTCTGGTCACTTTCCAGTTTTCATGTGTTTTATTGCATTTTTCACTTCTTTTGTTACATCCGGTACATCAATCATTGTGTCATTCAAATCGTTTTTTCTTCTTCTTTTAGATAGTGTTATTATCTAATCCATCTTGATAGATTGTCTTGTAAAATTCTTCAACTCTTTGGACTATAGGCTAAGTTCTCTATTTCTAATAATGGTATCATTAGGAAGTTAATATTTTTGTTAAATTTTGTCTACAATAATACGGAACAGTGTTTTGTTCCAGAGTGTCTATGAAGGGATTGAAAAATTAAAAAAGGTCACATAAGTGTTACACATGAAGAAGGAGCCCAATTCTTATCCATGGCCACAACAATAGAGTATGGAATGAAAACATTGACAATTGCCCATGAAGAAAAAGTTCAAAAGCCAACTATCTGTGAAAAATTGATGTTAAAGATTTTTGAGACTCACAAGGTCCAATACTGGAACATTATCAGGAGAGGGC
Organism: Euperipatoides rowelli; assembly: GCA_003024985.2. Lineage (NCBI taxonomy): Eukaryota > Metazoa > Onychophora > Udeonychophora > Euonychophora > Peripatopsidae > Euperipatoides > Euperipatoides rowelli. The sequence continues at coordinate 16,234 of PXIH01S0016247.1, forward strand.
ATAACAGTAAACTGCTTGTTAGAATGAGGGTCTTAAATCCTGAAAGTTGAAGCAAACTCAGAGGGCTATTGTCAAAAGGTGTTGTGTTGTTGCATGACAATGCACATCCACATTGAAACTATCTGGAAAATTAAGTTTGAGGTATTGGCTCATCCTCCGTATAGTCTCAACCTCAGACCTTTAGACTATCACCTGTTTGGTCCAATCAATGAGGGACTAATGGGGAATAGATTCACCTCAGACCAAGAAGTGAAGGAAACAGTACATTTGTGGCTAATTGCTCAGGTGAAAACATTTTTTTTCTGAGGGCATAAAGAAGCTTGTGCAATGATATAACAAGTGTGTGGAAAAGCAAGGGCACTATGTTGAAATAATTATTGACTTATCATCGTAGATAGATAGATAGATAGATAGATAGATAGATAGATAGATAGATAGATAGATAGATAGATAGATAGATAGATAGATAGATA
>PXIH01S0016284.1:0-10426 GCA_003024985.2 Euperipatoides rowelli
ATTTACAGTATAGGCTATATACTAAATTCCTGTACATACCATAAATCCTTGAATAAAGCCCTGAGTTTATTCAGTAAACTCCAGGGGTTTTTTTAAGGCCAGGGGTTTATTGTACAACGAGTGGCAAACTTAAATAAAAAATAATGTTTTCTGTTACCCCTTCTATTTTATTTTATTTTTATTTCCATTATCTCCCTTTTAATGATAAAAGTATAAAATTTTACAAAAAAGATTTTTAAAAGTAATTAAGAAAAAATTAGATTTTACCCAGGAAGTTATTTTTAATAAGTAATTTTACCCAAGTGTTTATTGGAGGCCAGAAGTATATTCAAGGCAGGGGTTTATCCAAGGATTTTTGTTGTGCACACACACTCAGGACCCCCTTCCCCTGCACACACTACTAGACACAGAATACTTAAACTTTTTTTTTTTTTTAAGCATTATTATTTTTATTATTCCAGTTTTTTTATTATCTTTTAAATATACTATATATATAATGCTATATAGGCCTACAGTATATACACTGTACATACCAAAGAATGCCGAATATGTGTAATTAAAACAAAAGAGACATAGTCTACTATCATAAATATTCTATTTTTGTTAAAAAAGCTTTTAAGGAGGGATGGGGGAAGAAAGGGATAGATAGACATTATTTTTTACATAAGTTTATAATTTCTTTTAAGAAAAAAAAAAGTACAATAAATTGATTATGGAAAAATGTTTACAAAAACTAATGGTACAAGGAACTGTTTAATATGAAGGATCAGATTAATCATAATTAACACATGAAGCACAAGAAGTAGTTTATACAGCAATAGTTGAATAGAAGATAGAACAGCTATATTAGCAACCGATGCATACGAAGAAGCAAGAGCTTTGTCATTATCAATGGACCAATGAATTTCCTCACTAGAATCAGAAATAAGTTTGACTTAAGCTAGTTTTGCTTCTTTACATCTGCAAAATTCACAATCACTGGGTTCTGTCATTTTTTAAAAATGTTCTCAGTTTCTTGAATACCATCTGGTCAATTTTATTTGTTGTCTATCATCCTGGTTACCATTTAATGCTGTTGCAATGTCAGTATATTAAAAAAAAAATTGTTTTCAATTTTTTGTGGACTAATGCAATGCCAAGCTTTATCATTTGTTCTTATGATGCTACATGATTCCTCTTACTGGTTTGTCTGCTTTACTTTCATCCAGTTATTAGTTATTGATGCAGTTACTACTGATGTTTTAATCTGTGATCCATTTTGGCCTATTAGTCAAATTTTATTTAAATTTTCAAAAACCAGAATTTTATCTTTGATGTTCTGTGAACAACATTCTGATCTCTGAGACTCCGAGGAATAACCTCATTCAAACAATTCTGCAGAATTAGATAGCCTATCATTGACTTAGAAAATTTTTCATAAATATCATTTTAATCATGAACGAAGAAGAATTCACAGCATTCATTGAGGAAATCATACATATACTATGAGAACATCAAGCTTGTCATGCTAGTGGTGAATTCGAGAACTGTGGCTGTGTCAATAAAATAGTGGTGAGAAAAACAAAAAGAAAGTAAGCCAACTAATCTTTCTTAATGTCCTAAGAAGATCATCATCCTTTAAACTTACTAATCCATTTAAAGATCCATCTGTTTAAAATTAGTCATTAGTTAAATTTCCCCTCTCTTTACATTCATTCTCCGACTTCAATTTTTTTACAGTTTCTTCCCGTCTAATTACCAAAGACATTTTTTATATTTTAACAAACTGTGCTATGTCCTTCTGTCCATAAGTTTATTCCCCATTCCTTGCCTCTGCGATTATTCTTCCTGATGATCTTCCACCTCAAGACAGCATCAACGATAAAACAAGAAATTCCAATTTTTACTAATCATATAAGTTTTTAATTTTTTTTTATAATTTATAGAGTTTAGAGAGCAGGCATTAAAGTGATTTATGTTTAGTTTTAAATAAAAATATTTGTTTAATTAATCAATCTGGAAAATTTTAACTGAAATATATAAAAATTCCTTAGTTTGTTCAATGATTACAAAAAATAAAACCTTAATGCTGATTTCAATTTTCCATACACCAAGAATGAGATCTCGCTACATATCCCATAAGCACTTGCATGAAAAGAGTTCTGTTATAGTTGCTAAAACACAACCTGTTAAATATGCGACAGTTTGATCATTATAAACCAGTTCACTTCATTAGCAGTGGGATTTAGCACTAAGAAAACATAAGCTGATTGCATTTTTTAAATCACATTTTAATAATGGAATATTTCAATTTTTTTAAAAAATTCAATTAGACTTTCAATCTAATTTTACCTTACTAAGTAAGTTAATTTTTGATAATAAACTTCTAATTCAAATTAAATTTGAAAACATATTTGGTACCGTAATAAAAATAATCTAATGTTTTCCCAAAAGAACTTTGTAGTAGCCTCGAGCCAAATCAATAGTAAAATTTAAATTATTATTATTATTAGGTTTATTATTATCACTCAACAAAATATATGAAATAAATTTTATTCAACTTTAAAATCTTAGCCTGAAAGGATATATGAGTACATCCAAATTATGATTAAGAAAATGATTTGCTAAATTCAAATAACAACTAGAAATAGAGAGAAAATAAAACGGAAATATTCTCAGCTCAAAAACCATAGTCAGATAGCTGGTATGTATTTCAACGATTGTCAATAACTTTTCAAGCAGACACTTGACCAAAAATATAAACTACGGCACAGCTATACTAATCTTATTGATCTATGCCAGTTCATTGTCTGGTTATTGATCCAACTCACCTTCAAAATAACCTGCATAAATAATATAAATAAATAACAAATAGAACAACTAATTACAAACAAAAAATTCAAACAGCTATCCTAGTGCCAACATCTGAGTCAATGTTTTATTAGGAATTCAAACATTTTTATAGAATATATTTTTAATGCAAATAAAAATATTAAAACTGTTAAAGTTTTATTTTCACCCTACTTGAGTTTGTTTTGTTTGGTTTTTATAAAAAACGTTGTCTGTAAATAAAAAAAAATAAGTGCTAGAGAACTGATCTACACAATGTGATTAATCTGTAAAGATTGAACTGTCACACATTTGTAGTTCATGTTTACAAAATGGCGGAAGTGATTCACAAAATATGTAATGTTATACATATTATTTTAGAGCGAAAGATACTGCTAGTCAGTATATGAAGGAAATTTTTAGATCTACAACAATTAGGTTTTAATTGATGAAAAAATTTGAACTACAAAGCAATTAAAGGCCAATATTTAGTAATGAAAAAAGAGTAGTCAACATGTTTTTCTGAGAACTTGTGTAATTTTTAACAATGCAAGTTATAGGAGCCATTACAACTGAAAGGTAAAATTTTTATAAATACCATATGTAAGGAAGAAAGCAAACGATGTTTATCGAAAAAATATAAGATTTAACAGCTCAGTGCGATAGTATTGAAAGCGATAATAATAATAGGCCTAAATACCGCTGCTGACAACCACTAACTGGAATTCACATAAGATTTCTCTGGCAAAACTTTAGGTGTGATGTCACATTGAAGTTTTATATTTTGATAAATATTGGTATAAAAGTTGAATTTCGATGCATTGGTATAATCAATATAACAAATTGATTAATTAAACAAGCATTTTTTTTTTTTTTTTACAAAAAATATACCTATATCTATGAAGTTGAAATAAGCATTCCAAAACCACTTTAATTTAATGTTAGGTAGAATTTTTTTCTCTTAGATAGACTATGACAAGTTCATGTTTTTAGTTAATTAAAACTTATCTTAAAATCAAATGACTCGCAATTGAAATAAAATAGATATAATTTAAATAATTCCATTATTTATATTTAAGGATGTGCATAACGTTGCCCATTGTAAACAATTTTTTTTTAATGTTACAAAAAAAAAAAGTATTACCGTATAATACTTTAAGTTTTCTTTTTACTTAAATGAGAAAAGAGCAATAAGAAAACTACTAATAATAAACGCAGAATCAATAACACGAGCTTAAACTTAATCCTTTGTGTTGAAGCCTAAATTTCTTCATTTGCATAACATAAATTTTTATCAATAATCTTGTTTTATTTTTCAGTAATTATTCAGACTTCAATTTTTATTTGTTCTATTTGAGATTTTACCATTATTTTACAATATCTATTTAGTGAACATGAACAGTAGGCTGAAACTTGGTTTACTCTTGAAACAAAGGATACAGAGTTTATCAAAATTGGGCATAAACTTGGCCTTCTTTATTATGTAGCTGTCATCACTCCATTTAATTTTCAATTCTTTTGTACTTTTGCTTTTATTTAATTGTTCCAGGTGTCTGGTAAGTTTTGTTTATCTTAATTTTAAACTGAGATAGGCTGTTAGCTTAGTCTGAGATAGTTCTGAGGCGTGTTCATTATTAGATTTTTTCAGTGCGTTTAATTTATTTGGTTTGTACCTGGTCACGTGAACATTTAATTTTATAGACAAATGATCAAGGTTAGCCCTTTCTGATTAGCAAAGTACTCGATCATAATAAAATAGTTTATTATTATTATTTATTATTATTATTATTTTATTTATCAAAAAGATAAAATATATACATATTGTTAGATGATTTGAAAATTAGATCCTTGGCCCAAAGGATGTAGGTTCTATTACATTTGAATTAAAGTTTTAAATTTATAATTTTGATAGAATTAATAATGGGAGAGTTATTAAAACTATTAGTTGTGACTTTAGGTAAAATTATTTTGTTGGATATACCTGACAAAGATAATTGATTAGGAGGGAGAAATTGAGGAAAAACTGAAAAGAATTTCACGTAAATTCATATGAAAGATTTTCTCTTCTATCTGAGAGAGATCTCAAGTTCAATTGAACTAAAGCTTGGGTATATCCATTGTACTTATTATTACCCAAGATGACCCTATATGCCCTTTTTTGAACAGATTCAATTGATTGAATCTGCTTTTTAGTTAATGCAGGACTCCATATTGGTGAGCAATACTCCAATACAGATCTGATAAATGCAATGTAAGACAAAACCATTACATGAAAATCAGCTCCCATTCTTTTTAATTTGTAAATTATAAAAACATACTATTAGCTCTCTTTATCGTAGAATTAACCTGTTGGTTCCACTTTAGAACACATTGGATCCAAATACACCAAATCTTAGCAGAACTGACTTCATTAAGTTGTACATCATTAAAAGAAATTGAAGGGTGAATCTTTTGTCTATGGAAACTATGGGTCATAAACAAGCATTTTGTAGGATTAAGGGGCATATTTATTAATTAATCAGCAAGTCAGAAGATACTTGAGGTTGTTGAATGGTAAAATTATTGAATGGTATTGTAATTGTCGGGTCGCATGTTTTTATTCAACAATAATTCCGATGCAATTGAAGATGAAATTCTAACTTGTTAATAAAAAAAAAAAAGTTTGTATTGAAGACTACTTTACAAAGATTAGTAATTTCAAATTACTGCATTAATCCTTTCAGGTAAAGACTTGCGCAGCAGCCTTACTTATGGTGATATTTAAAATCAATGTATTACACCCCAAAAAAATGAATTTAAAATTCATGATTAGGGTTGCAGATGATTAAAACGAAAAATTATTGCTGCCCCATCATATAAGATATTGTAATCACTTAAATTTACATAATTTCAATACATTTAAAAAATGCAAGTTGAAGCAATGATAATTTTTTTTGACAGCCGTTATCAAAACCAAACCTCGCGAAGTAACCCACTTCTCGAGCAGGGTTAGAAAGTTTGAAACAAAACGAACGAAATGAACTAGATTTTTTTTAATGATAAACGGTCTAGTTAATTTTGTGAGCTTAATGACGAATGAATAAGAATAGTTTAAATAATTAAAAAAGTTAGCTTTTGACGATCACGCCTCTGATAACATATTCAGAACTCTGAGTCATTAGGGGGTCTTCTTGGGTTTAAATTCACATTTATATACAAGGGTAATAATGATGCAATTGAGACTCTTAAATTAAACAGTGCAGTAGACATATGCCCACTGTGTTGTATCTCTTCTTAAAATTCTGTGATGATTATATTTCTATATATACTAGGTTTATGGGTATCAGACAAAATGATTTGTCATGCCCAACATTTAGCGATAAAAACAAATATGGCTATTTAATTGACAAATTTCAAATCTTACTTGAGAAATAAAGCAGAAAGTTTGTGTGTGTGTGTATGTTTGTGACAATTTTGAATAAGAAATTTAGCATACTTCTCGAAATAGCACAAACTTGAAATTTGGAATGTGGGTAGGTTTCATAGTGTAACCAATAAAAATAGACTTGGTAATTTTGTGGAGGTGGGGGAATCAAAGGGGAAGAACAGGGTGGGGAATGGGGAGAGCACAGGGGGGTTGTGGGGCAGGGGTGAGTTAAAAAGTGATGAGCAACATGGGGTAATGGTGGGAATGGGGTGGGGGTAGGGAAGGAGGGAGTTCAAAAATGCCCGGGCAATGCCGGGTAAATCTATATATATAAATAATTATTTGCAAATTCTAAAAGTTAAAACCAAATCTTACTCTGTCCAACAGTTTTATCCTTTTTCCCCTTTTGTTTAAAAACAAAAAAAAATCTTATTTTCCAATTCCAACACCTAAAACCGTCCAAATTGATGAAAATTCCTTTTTTTCCCCTCCACCCATCCCCTCCACTTTTATCCCCCCCACCTCCCATTTTGCCTTCCCACCCCCTTTGTTGGTTTAAAAACGAAAAAATTTTATTTGCTAATTCCAAAAGTTAAAAACAAATATTATTCTGTTAATCCGTTCCGTCCCCTCCCCCCTTCACCCTTTATTTAAAAACAAAAAATCTCATTTTCCAATTCTAAAACCTAAACCATCCAAATTGACAGAAATTCATTATTCCCCCTTCCACCTATTTCTCTCCTCCCCCTGTTTCACCTCTAACCCCCTCCCCATTTTTTGCCCCCTCATCCATTGGTTTAAAAAGGATAAAAATCTTAATTGCAAATTCTAAAGTTAAAACCAAATCTTAAAATGAAAAAAAAAAAATTATAATTTTCCAATTCTAAAACATAAACCGTGCAAATAGATGGAAATTCGTTTCCCCCCTCCACCCATTCCCCTCTCCACCTGTTTCACCCTACTCCCCCTTCACCCATTTTTTGCTCCCTACCCTCATTTTTTAAAAAAATGAAATAATCTTATTTGCAAATTCTAAAAGTTAAAACCAACTCTTCTTCCATCAACCAGTTCCCTTCTCCCCCCCCCCCATTCCCTCGTTTGTTTAAAAAATGAAAAAAAAAAATCTTATTTTCCAATTCTAAAACCTAAAACCGTCCAAATTGATGAAAATTCATTTTTTTCCACTCCACCCATTCCCCCATCCTTTCCACCTTTTCTCCCACCTCCCCTGTTTTTGGGCCCCCTCCCTCCATTGGTTTAAAAACTAAATATTTGCAAATTCTAAAAGTTAAAACCAAATATTATTCCATCAGCCCATCCCCCCCTTCCCCCTTTGTTTAAAAACAAAAAAAAATCTTATTTTACAATTATTCTAAAACATAAACCGTTCAAATTGAGAAATTCATCCCTCCTCTCTCTGATTTGCCCTCATAATAATAATAATAATAATAATTATTATTATTATTGTTCTTGAAACTTTTTTATTTAAAAGTTTGTTTTTTCTTTTTCTCTCATGTGCGGCCCGCGCACTATCATTAACTATTAAAAATTTGCATATGTACAAACAAGATTTTAGATATATAGATAATTTTAACCTAGAAATCAAAATTAATTAATTAGTTTGAAAGTGTCATTTCAAAATTTTGTATACTGGTTGTAATATATTTTAATTAATTGAAAGGCAGAATTGAGGGCAAATTTATAATTAATGGCTATTAGATTTCCTATTTTTCCCCAACTCTTTATTTCATCATCATAATTATAAAAGATTATCAAAATGTAGAAAACAGGAAATTCTACTTTATTAAAACTATAATATCACTTGACATTTCAAAAAGTAAAAATACAGTAATAACTTAATGTAGACTTCAAATTAAAAAAAAAAAAAAAAACCAAAATGAAAAATACTCAGCATGGAGTTGGTAAACCATGACATAAATTCTCCCAAATTTTTACCCCATGGACTTATGGGACATCTGTTAAGGCCCACACCTGTCATTTTCATTACCATCTGACAGAATAGTGGTGATTTTTACCAGCATCCTAGACATAAGGATACAGTACATTGGTCCTATGCAGCTGCTGTGCAGTGCTGAGAAAAATCCTTCATTTACAGCTGTTTACTGCAAACATTGATCATAGAAAGGCAAGTTGTCTTTCTCTTATGACATACAGTATACTGCAGATCAAATTAATAACCATCCATTAATAATGATGTCATTATGTTTTTATTAGATAGAGGAGTTAGGATATACTATCTTTTAGTTTTAGTTTTTCAAAATACATTTATTTAGTTATTTTTCATTTTTAAATCTTTTATTAATTAAAATTTTTGGAAAGAGTCTATTAAATGTGAAAAAAGCTTAACCTTATATTTATCAAATTATCAATCTAACTCATTAATCTTAGAAATAAATAGAAACAAACAAACAAACAAAAAAGATATATAAAATAGCCTATATAGATATAAAAAAATTCCCTTATAATATCTATATAGGCTTTTTATATCTATATAGGCTATTTTCATTTTATTCCAAAAAAACTTAAAAAACTGATATTTTCATCAATACATATTTGGAAATTTATTAGCGCCACCTAAGTATTAAAAAAAAAAAAACAATCTCTTACTTTAATATTAAAATTCATTTTAACGTATTATAAATATGTATAGTAGCCTACTAGTAATTCTTGATTTAACGGACTTAATTTACACATTTTTGGAATAACGCATAGACCTACCACTTTTCAAATTACACCGTCATTTGTATGAAATAATGTGATTTTGAAAAAATAAATGCTGTCAAAAATGAAAGGTAAATAGCTTTTCTGATTTTGTAATTTTATGATAGTGTAAGATACATTTAAAATTAATTTCAAATAATTCTTTATGGGAATGTGTTATGATTATGAACCTAAATTCAAATCCAGTACCCACAATTTTGAGAAAATTAACCTAACAGGAAGTCCATAATAGTTAATAGAATAAAAGAAATAAGTTACTGTTTTATTTTCATTGCTTCCCTTAACCCTTTGCATTTCTATTATTTTCTATGGAAAAATTATTTTGATTTACACATTTTGATATACACGCTGATTTATAAGAACACAACCCCCACATAAATCAAGAATTACCTGTATATCTTAGTATCTAATTTAAAATTATTTATAATGTTCAAATTTAATATTATTCTAAATCTAAGACCAAATAATTTAAAATACTGCATATTTTTCCAACAAAGTTAGTGCTAATTAATAACCACTGACTAGAAAATTGTAAAAATGATTAAAAAAAATGTTCATTTAGAGTGCTTTTTAAAATAATTTTTTTTAAATATCATTTGTTAAAATTTAATTCAATAATGATCAAAAATACAAACTGAAGTTTATATATTAACCAAGTTTTTAAAAGGCACGCAGGGATTGAGTGTGTTTTTATTAGGCTTAGTATTTGAACTTGTGTTAAAATTTTAGTTTGTTTTTAGCCCTCCCCCCTCCCCCTAAAAAAAATCCTAATTTTTGAATAACACTCCATTATAAATTATATCTTAAGGAATTATCATTTTATGCTTTTGTAAATTTCAATCACTTCATAATGCCACCAAAGAAACATTACTTTAAACTTCACTAATGGTCAGATTCTGGCATTTGAAAAATGAAAAATTAGTAGGAATTTAAGAAGTGCAAGCTCCATGTATCGATGACCTATGGGTTGAATTCAAATCAAGACTTAAAACTGACAAGGAGGCTAACCATTTAAAACTGTCTGAATTTAAAGTGATTGTTATTGGTAAGGATGTCTTCTATTTATACTGAAGTGATAAAGAGATAACTACATGTGAAGAGAACTAAAGCTGGTAATCCAACCAATACGTCTTTATTAAATGCAAATAATAGACTGCCATGATTCAGATTTGCCAGGAACAATAAGGATTGTGACATAGAAGAGGGGTAGATTCAGCATATCTGGACTGAAAGTAAGTTCAACATGTTGAAGTCAGATGGGAATATGTACTGTATGTAGAGACAAGGTGGAAGAAGCTTAACCTACGAGCGGTCGCGCTGTCGTAATTCTTACGAACAATTCAATTTTTTATAAAATGTGTCTATGGACTTGTAGGTTTATCTCTCTGCCTTCTATTCCTAAAATTAACTCCCCACTACAATATTGGTAGGTTTTTACCATGCACATAACCGATTTTATAGTTATTTTTT
>PXIH01S0016311.1:9473-19840 GCA_003024985.2 Euperipatoides rowelli
TCTGATGAAATCCTGTGAAAATTGGTGATCATATTCCGGTTTGCTAAATAAACTCTAACTATAACACTACACTAGACAACCAAATATTAAACCACGATAAGCAATCACAATGCTTATGAAAAATGAATATTTAATTTACTCTCAAGTGTTTACAACGTCTATAGTTTTCAAGAAAAAACAAACAAGATGGCGCAATAACTGACGCCTTCCCATAAAACATCAGTGCACAGCACATGGTTTATAAAATTAAATGTTAGTTAACTATGTAGAAATTATGTATATTATTACTATATATAGTGCTAGAGTCATTAGTTTGATAAAATATTTATATAAAAAAAAAATATTTATAGTTAATTCTTAAAACATTTCACTATTAGATGCTGACCCTGTCAGTGTCTTTACTATTTTTATTTGGCCACCTCCAGAGCGCACTTCCTCTCAGTTTATTTGATATTACAACAATGTATTCCTTATGCTTACTTTCATCTGTGACATAATTGGTAAATGTGTCACAGATGTCTCACTTTGGAATGCATGAGCAAAATGCTAATTTAAACAATTATACTTTATGTATAATTTTATTGTAACTATAAAGACTTCACCCTTAGAAAATAGTTGTTCTTACCTGTGTAGGGACTTCTACCATGTCACTACTTTCTGATAGAAGTCTCCTCTCGATGTTAACTAGTCATGACTTATTACTTTTTATTTTCTATTGTTACTGTATATTTTATTCATATAGTATGCCGGTTAGCAAGTTGGATAACCGGTCATACAAGTTGCTGTAAAGATTTATTTATTTACTAAAGAAATAACAGAATATATTTTATTTACCAGCAGTACCATTTCCAGTTATCTTTTGTAAACCCACATTTCACTCACTGTCTTCTTCTCCTGTAATATTTATTACAACGGACGCAGCCGCTGTACAGGAAAATAACTAACTACAGTTTACACAATCCCCAGTGTTCATTATAGTACCTTGCCTAATTATGGGCCTAGGTTCCTCTTCTTGTGTTTGCAATTCAGTATGGCATTGATCTGTTATAACTGGTGTTATTGGTTCCTCTAAGAAATCTTCAAGAATTTCATCTGCTTTAACTTCATGGAGAAGTTGCTGCCAATCAATTTTTCCTGTATGATGTTTTGCTGCATATGTTATCCTACATTCATGTGGATGAGGTCTTAGAGTTCTACAAGTTTTATAAAATTTGAAAGGTTGTAGAGTTGATGACACTTAAAACAAATTCTTGAACATAAGAAGCATTTTTAAATTTCACAAAATAGGGTAAATGCTCAATAGTACAATCAATTTTTAATTTAAAATTAACAATAATATTGTTTTCCAGTATTGATTAGTTTATCACTAGGTAAGTGAAAACCCTTAGGGTTGAGTTTTACAATAGAACCCCATTCTTGCAGTAGGTTTAGTAAAAGTTTATTTATAATAGAGTCAGGCTATTTGTCAATAGTAATTCTAATTTGCCTTAAAAGGGAAATTGTTTAAATGAAAACCGTTTCCTTATTTAATATTTTGTCAGTATATTTAGCAAATAATTGGTACATATTATTCATTGTCAAATTCAATATAAAATAATTTTGGATTTTGCAGTTGATATATTGCCACAAACAAGTATAAAAATTTCAGTTTATTTTGGTGTTGTATTATCGATGTTTATTCCATATGTACAAACTGATGATTTTCATAAAAAGTGACTATGACAGTATTGGGTTTTAATAATTTTTGATACAGATTTGCCCAGAAAAATAAGGTTTTATCAAATTAAAGTTTTTATCAAATTTAAGTTTTTCTGAGTTATCATTATTAATGGAGTTAACGTTGTTAACAGACATATCATTAACCCTTTCCACTCCAATGGCGATTCTCAATCGCCATTTTCAATTTAGTAGTTGCACTCCAAAGTCGATTCTGAATCGCCATTTTCATTTCCTTGTATTTCATAATCAATAATTATTATTATATTCAAATATGCTTCAATTACTATTTTTTTTTAGTTTCAAAGACTCAAAATAATATATTTCTTTAATTATCCCAAGAGATTTTTTTAAAAAAATAAATTCAAAGAATACAAATCTTAATTTTAAAAAAAAAAAAATCATTTTTTCATTTTTATTGTTGAGCTGAAGAAACTAAATTCTCCGAATTCAGTGGAGTGGAAAGGGTTAACATTAACCATGCAGTTTTAAGGGATTACATTGTAGTTTTATTAAATATATTAGTTAACATATCCAACTACTATAAATAAGATAAAATCTAATCAAGTGGGTAAATTTGTGGTTCCCAATCAATACAAAAGTTTTAAAAATTCCAAAAAGATGCATTTTGAAAATTCAGAAGACATCCATCTATAATGAGGTGAGGGGCGCACAGGTCATTGTAGTTTTTTATATTACTTTTCTCACTTTCTTATACACTGCAAATTAAAGCAAGTATAAGGCTGGGAACACACTAGAGTTTAAACATCGCATCTACTAATTGGGGTGCTTCAAACATGTTAAAAACTTGGGACCACACTAGCATTTGAAATGGAACATTTTCAGGATCAGATACTGGCTACTCTGACACAAATCATATTGGCTACCAGATATACAGTACATAGAGCAATTTATTATATACGGCACACAGCATTCCAAGGTGTAAGAATTATATTTTAAGTTGATTGCAATTTAATTTTATTGATAAGCATATCCTAATTAAGTGTTCTACAAAGTACAAATTCAATAAAATAAAATAAAAAAATACTGATTAATTACTTATTCAAATATTCCAAAAGATACTTCCATGCTGAATGAAAATGAAAATGATGCATATTATTTCTAGATTGCATATTTAGCTATTAGCCATTCCTAAGCAAATTTAAAGAATGAAATTAGAAACTTGCTTTCTTAAGCAAGCATTTTAACCATCTGTAGTTTTATTTAAAAAAAAAAAAAAGTTTGAAAAGTCTAGTCAAGCAGAAATTTACGTTCGTGTTCTTCCAGGTCCTTTGTCAGAAAGAAAGAAACACAATATATATTGTGTTATAGCCTTATCCACCCATAACTTTATTGAAAATCTGAACAAATCTAAAGAATGACCCAGACATCCTAGTGTATACTTGGAAAATTAGTTAAGTATCTGAAATCATTACTAAGAAAATGTTAAAAAAAAAAAAACACTGTTTTTGACTAAAACTCTCTCTCTTTGTAAAAAAAATCTTATTTAGTTTTATATAAATAACCTTCTTGTAATATCTTATATTTATTATAAATTCATATTTATCTGCTATAAATTAAATATGAAATATATCTAGATTGTAAAAATTATATACGCTGGATTATATATAAATAAAAAAGAGAGTAATCTATTGTCTTTATACATATACAGTACATTTCTTTCTCATAAACATGACGTTTAAGCGCCTAGTGTGTCTCACTCATTTGATTGCAGCTTATTTTGTTTGAGGTGTGAAAGCCTCATGTTTAAATGTCCTAATAGAAATTCAGTACTGGATGTTTGGGAGGCATCTCAAGTGTCTATAAATTGATGTAATCTCAATCAGGCGTTTAAACGTGACATTTAAGCGCCTAGTGCGACCCAGCCTAATAATAATTATTGCTTAGAAGCTAAAACAAAGTAAAATAACTATAATATAGAAAATGTGATTAAAATATTAAACTTTTTAGTTAGAGCTGATGCTAAAAATAATATTTCCATAGGAAAAAAACTATTTGTATTGTCTTCTACTATAGAATACTACATAAAAAAATAATACACTATAAAAGCAAAAAAATGCATGATTAAAAAAAAAAAAAAAGATTATTTATTTATCAACAATATACAATTCAGTTGTATAAATGCTATATGATTATTTTGGAGTAAACCAATTTAAAATAACAAAATGATTTTGATTTAAGATTATTACTGTGTGCTTGTGTTTTTATGACACTGACCTTTGAATGACAATTAAATTTTTGTCAACAAGTATTTTATTTGTAAGGGTTAACAGTTACCTAGTTATCTAAAGATTTTCTTTTAGATATAAAAAAGAAAATTACCAATTTATTTCTTGTTTAAAATAAATAATTCAAATAGCAGAATTAAGATTTTCTATTTTTATTTTGTTTATTGTTTACATGTTTCTTTAAATTCAACAAGGATTTGATTCTATACAGTGAAGAATTCCACTGAGGAATAGAACTAGACTTAGTCTAATATGGAGAACTAGACTTAGTNAGAGAGAGTTTATTTATTTATTTATTTATTTTATTTATTTCTGGCTGAGGTTCTAGAATACCTCCCTTGATGTATTGCAAAATCCAAGATGGCCAACTTCCTTTTTTCCGATCTAGGTGCTAAAACACTTACCCATTATGCATTGCAAAATCCAAGATGGTGGCTATTTAAATTTCTAGAACACCTACCCAAAATGGAGGCCATCTTGGATGTGCAGAACAATGTGCGAATAATTAAAAATATTTTTTGGAAATTTTTTTTTTTTAAATTATTGAAAATGGCGGACCGGAAGAACAATGCACAGAACAATGCGTGAATAACTTAGGAAAATATTTTTTAAAAATTAGAAAATTAAAAAAAAAAAAAAAATCGAAAAATTTATATAAATGCTCAGATCACTTTGTACTTTGATATTTGTGTTGTCATAGAGGTCCAGAATATGTGTATGAAAGTACAAGCTCGTAACTTATCAGGTGTGGCTACCATGGACCTCCAAAAAATTTTAAATTTAAAAAATCATCCAATTACATTGTGCTTTTTAAAACATTTATATTACCATAGGGGTCTAGAATATGTGTTTGAAATTACAAGCTCGTAACTTATCGGGGGGTGGGTGCTAGAGTGTCTCAAATATTTTCTAATAGCTCACTTCAATCACATATGCAGATATATCAATCTTTAGTACAGTCATATTAAATTTGAGGGAATATTTAGACTCAGAATACTGTCAGTTAATATATCAGGAGTCAACTTATGAGATCAAACAGAAAACACATATACAGTATCTCACGTTAGCGTGAATGCTGTGCAGGTAACGGCAGACATTCAATCGTCTTTATTCATTTATAGTACAGTTGTATTTAATTTGAATTAATATTTAGATTCAGAATAGCCATATTAGTTGCCATATAAATTTACAAGAAGATAGGAGTATCAATAATTAAATTATGAGAGACAACAGATGAGCATGCACACATATTGATCAGCGCTCGATGTTAAGAAGGAAAAAATAGTGGTTGAGAGGAAAAGTCCAAGTCGGAGATTCAGACGTGATAGCACACTTAGCATCGTTACAGCGCAGGGGAATTCTACTCAATGATTTTTAATACATTCACACTATATTTAAATTAATAGTAGGACTCAGAATAATATCTATATAAAGTTATATGTACTATAAAGGCAGGGGTGAGCTGCCAAAATCCTAACAACAGGTTCTCTTTAATTTAAATAACTTTCCTACTTCCCCTCTGCTCCCAACAGCCACAAAAAATAAAAAGTTCTTATAATAAATCTGAAAGTGATAAGCTTTAAATAGATCCAAAACCTTTATTTATCAAAATACATGGCCTAAATTTGTTAAATATTTTGGTAAACATGCCCTTTCTATACATAAAGATTTATGAATATATGGACAGGGGTGCAGGAATTGAATTTCGGTAACTTTAGCCAATGTTAGGCTTATAGAAAGATAATTTGCTTATATCCTTGAACTATATACATCATTCTAATATAAATATTTTTTTTACACCACCAATCACCCCATCAATATTAATCCCCACTTACCAAAACATTACTGTACATCTAGACTAAAATAAAAATACTTAGAGATTTAAAAAAAAAGACTTACAGCATTCAAACATAAATAATTTCTTAACTTTAATTTCTATGTATACACCACCAATCACTCCAACAATATTAATTTCACCTGACAAAGACCCTACAAATAATCAAGGATAAAAATGCTTAAAGATTCATAAAGACTTGCAGCATTCAAACAAATAAAATATTTTCTTACCTTTAATTTCTACCAGTATTTAGATCAACACTCACCACATCAATATTAATCCCAACTTACCAAAACATTAGCCTACACATAGACTAAAATAAAAATAACAGAGATTCAAAAAGACTTGCAGCATTCAAACAAATAATTTCTTACCTTTAAATCCTACTGGTATTTAGATCAACACTCACCACATCAATATTAATCCCAACTTACCAAAACATTACCCTACAAATAATCAAGGATGAAAATACGTAGAGATTCAAAAAAGACTTACAGCATTCAAATATAAATATTTCTTAACTTTAATTTACACCGGTATTTAGATCAACAGGCCCAGCATCAATATTAATTTTACCTGACAAAAATTACCCTACAAATAATCAAGGATGAAAATACTTAGATTCAGAAAAGACTTACAACATTCAAACATAAATAAATATTTTTAAACTAAAAAAGTATTTACTGTAACCTTTTTTTTTTTAAAAAAAATTCACCTCAAGAAAAATGTAGTTTTATATTTGCACTTAATTAAAGTTAAGAAAATATTTTATTTATGTTTGAATGCTACAAGTCTTTTTGAATCTCTAAGCTATTTCATCCTTGATTATTTGTAAGGTAATGTTTTGGTAAGTTGGGATTAATATTGATGTGGTGAGTGTTGATCTAAATACCGGTAGAAATTAAAGTTAAGAAAATATTTTATTTATGTTTGAATCCTGCAAGTCTATTTGAATCTCTTAAGTAGTTTCATCCCTGATTATTTGTAGGATAAATATTTTGATAAGTTGGGATTTATATTGATGTGCTGAGTGTTCATCTATATATCGGTAGAATTTAAAGTTAAGAAAATATTTTAGTTATGTTTGAATGCTGCAAGTCTTTTTGAATCTATAAGTGTTTTCATTCTTGATTATTTGTAGGGTAATTTTAGCCAAGTGGGGTTAATATTGATGGAGTGCTTGGTAATCTAAATACCATAGAAATTAAAGTTAAGAAATTATTTATGTTTGAATTCTGTAAGTCTTTTTTTTTTAATCTCTAGGTAATCTTTTGCCATGTGGAGTTAATATTGATGTAGTGTTAATCTAAATACCGGTAGAAATTAAAGTTAAGAAATCATTTATGTTTGAATGCTGTATATACTTCAAGGCTATAACAAAATTATCTTTGGTTATAAGCCTAACATTACTAAAGTTAGTGAAATTCAATTCCTGTACCCCTGTCCATATATTCATAAATCTTTAATATGTATATAAAAAGGACATGTTTACCAAAATATTTGCCAAATTTAGGCCATATATTTTGAGAAATAAAAGGTTTTGGATCTATTTAAAGCTCATCACTTTCAGATTTATTGCAAGAAATTTTTATTTTTTTCGGTTGTTCAGAGTGGAGGGGAAGTAGGAAAGTTATTTGAATTAAAGAGAACCTGTGTTAGGATTTTGGCAGCTCACCCTGGCTTTATATGAATCGTAGGTACATGTAACTTTATATAGATATTATTCAGAGTCCTACTATTAATTTAAATATAGTGTGAATTTATTAAAAATCACCAACTGAGTAGAATTCCCCTGTGCTGTAACGATGCAAAGCGTATCGCGTCTGAATCTCCAGCTTGAACTTTTCGTCTCAACCACTATTTTTTTCTTAACATTGAGCGCTAATCAATATGTGTGCCTGCTCATCTGTTGTCTCATAATTTAATTATTGATACGCCTATCTTGTAAATTTATATGGCAACTAATATGAACATTCTGAATCTAAATATTAATTCAAATTAAATATAACTGTACTATAAATGAATAAACAGACAATTGAATGTCTGTCACGACCTGCACAGCATTTGTGCTAACGTGAGATACTGTATATGTGTTTTTGTTTGATCTAATGTTGACTCATGATACTCCTATCTACATGTAAATTTATATATTAACTAATGACGATATTCTGAGTCTAAATATTCTGTCAAATTTAATATGATACTAAAAATTGATATGACTGCATATGTAATCGGAGTAGGCTATTAGAAAATATTTGAGAAACTTTAGTACCTACCCCCGATAAGTTACGAGCTTGTAATTTCCTACACATAATTGGATGCTTTTTAAAATTTTCAATTATTTGGAGGTCCTTGGTAACCACACTCTGTAAGTTACTAGCTTGTACTTTTATACACATATTCTAGACCTCTATGACAACATAATGTGATCTGGGCATTTTATAAATTTTCGATTTTTTTGAATTTTCTAATTTTCAAAATATATTTTCCTAAGGTATTTGCACATCATTCTGTGCATCCAAGATGGCCGACTTTCAGTCCACCATTTTTAATAATTAAAAAAAAAATTTCAAAAATTATTTTCAAAATTTTTTGCACACACTTCTGCACATTCAAGGTGGCCACCAATTTTAATAATTTAAAAAAAAAAGGTTTTCAAATATTTTCAAAGTTATTCACGCATCATTCTGCACATCCAAGACGGCCGCCATTTTGTCCATCATTATGAACAATTAAAAACTTATAAAATTTTCAAAAAATATTTTCAAAGTTATTCACGCATCATTCTGCACATCCAAGACGGCCGCCATTTTGTCCATCATTATGAACAATTAAAAACTTATAAAATTTTCAAAAAATATTTTCTAAGTTATTCGTGCACAGTTCTGCGCATCCTATGATGTCACTTATGGTCGGCCATCTTGAATTTTGTGGTGAATTATTGGTAGGTGTTCTAGAAACTCTAATAGCCACCATCTTGGATTTTGCCATGCATTATGGGTAGGTGTTTTAGCACCTAGACCGGAAACAGAAAGTTGGTCATCTTGGATTTTGCAATGCATCATGGGAGGTGTTCTAGAACCTCAGCCGGAAACAGGAAGTCAGCCATGTTGAATTTGGTCACATGGGGTGTTTTAGGACCTAAAGAGGAAACAGGAAGTCAGACATCTTAGATTTTGCAATGCATTATGGGTAGGTGTTCTAGAACCTAGACCGGAAACAGGAAGCCAGCCATCTTGGATTTAAGAAACAGGAACCGGAAGTTGGCCATCCTCGATTTTGCAATACATTATGGGTGGGCATATATCCCATAATGCATTATAATATGACTTCATTTCTGGTAAAAAGACCCTATACTTTAAGAAACAGAAACCAAAAGTTGGCCATCTAGTATTTTTTTCTAAAACAGGAAGTGACCTTTAATCCGGAAGTGAGCTAAACCGGAACTGGAAATGTTCCAGAACTGACAATTTATATATCTACTGTGGTACTTCATCCAACACCATCAAAAGTCGATTTGGGGTAATACCACAGTGTGAGTTTTAAATATTTTTTTACACATATTAAAAAATACTATTTTTAACATAATTTACCCAATTTTTAAACATAAAATACTGTAAGTTTCAAATTCAGTTTCAAATCTGAATTTAATGTTAATTATGTTTTATATTTTATAATAGAGTTCATATTTGGTTGAAATCTTGTTTTTGAAAAGAGAGAAATTATTGGTTTCATTTTTGATTAATTTTTGTATCAAAAACTAAAAAAAAAAATATATTTTTATTTTTATTATATTGTTCCTTTTATGCATTTAAAAAAATTTTGATTTAATATTTTACTTTTTAATATTTTTATTGAACCAATTAAAATTGGGGTATGATGCACCCCAATGTGGGTTAAATGCAAAAAAAAAAAAAATGTGTATGTATCTTACTTTATAGATTAAAAAAAAAAACATTAAAAACATCCATTTTTAAAAATGTGTCATATTTATATGCTATTATTAATTATGCAATAAATTACAATTAGACTGGATAGTTATTGGATACAATTATTAGCTTGCTATTATCTAATTTGTCCACCATTTAAATGCACATATTTTTATTAAAGAGAAAATCTTGTTAGAAAAATAACATTTTAAGGAAACATAAATTGCCCAAAATTGATGTTTTATTTACTGTATCATTCAGCATTCTCACTGACTTATTAAAATGATCATAATTAGATAGGGACTCATTCACTATCATAACACAATACAAAGAGTTCAGTAAAAATGAGCCTTTCCCCCAGATACATCTGTTGCAACTATCAAATTCTTGATTGACATCTTAAAAAAAAAAAACTTATCAAAATAAGGGGCCAATTACAGTATGCCCACTTAGAATTTTGCGACTACAGCCCTGTAAATGGACGGTTCAAAATTAGACTGTATTTACACTAGGTCTAACAGATTCTCATTATAAATAGCTCTTAAAATAACGAATAAAAATCCGATCTTTTGTTTTTATATAGCTTAATTATTGTATTTTAAGTCTACTGTATTTTTTTTTTTTGCTTAAAAAAAT
>PXIH01S0016348.1:0-10458 GCA_003024985.2 Euperipatoides rowelli
GAATTTCGACCAACACTGGAGGCCTAGTTATTATTATTAGGTGTATTTATGCATCAATATTTTTAAATGTTGGCTGTAGCTTATTAATCAATACATTTTTTGGCTATCGTTTATGTATTTTTATTTAGTAAATTGTCAAATTTTCTGTTATGATATCTGTAAGTGCGAGCAATAAATAAACCGATTCAATTATTTTCCAATACAATTATATACTGTAATTATTAAAGAATGGAAGCACCTGTGTCCTGTGCTTATTATGTATATTGTGTGTCTTTAACAAGTCAAAGGTTAATGAATTTACAGAAAATAGATTGGCAATATTTTTATCCTTCAATGAAGAAATTGTGTATTCCAGATAAAGATAAAGCTACTTTTTGAATAAATTTCAGTGTTGAATCTAGACATTTTATTTGGGGGGGGCAAAGTTGGCTTCTGATACCCCCCCCCCCCCCCCCCCCCGAATTTCTGTGGACGTTCTTCCAAACAAAATATTTTGATAAGCTTTATTTTTAGATAAGACAAAAATTCAAATGTAAATAATTTGAAAAGCTTTTTATTGGTCGTATGGATATTTTGATAGTCATTAATCGTTGGTTTATAATAACTACCTACATTTTTTGGTTGAGCGCCATTGACCACACGTTTATTTCTTAATATAAAAAACTTAATACATTATAATTTTTTAACTGCAAGGCCCATTTTGCTGCCCCTCTGTGACACCAGGGCATTTGCCCCCTCTTGCCGCCACCGCCCTACATCCGACACTGGGAAGAATTAACATGGAAAGGGGGAAATTTAGTTTTATTAAAATAAATTATTTAATGATGGATGGGGGTATACTAAGGAGTCGTTAGGCAGTTTCTTTTAATGCTTCCTCCTAGGCATGGATACCATATTAGCTTAAATAGAAGAAAGAATGTGGATAATCAAGTATATTGTGATTACATTTGTCTAGCCCTAATGCATGTTCAGAATGGTGCTCACTACTCTAAGCCTATATTACATCCAGAAAATGATGTGAAACTTCAAGAAAGGGCTTTATATGTTTAAACTGAGAATTGCATAAGGATTTGTGAATTATTACTTTTCTATAAACCTATATATTTCATGTAAGCTTATTGTAATTTACAGATAAATATAAATTGTGAAAGAGAAAAGGACATAGGTTATGAATAAATTATTTTTATACAAAAACAATAAACAACTTTATAGGACAGGGATTCTCAATCAGTAATCCTGATCTGGACCATTGAATATTAAGTGGACCACATGAAAGTTACAGTTAAACATTTTGGCCAATTGCTTTGATTGACAACAAAAATTTAGCCTAGATTAAAAAAAAAAATTGTAAATACACGTCAAAGCCATGAGGGATCACATTTAACAATGTGTAGGCTATACCTATTTTAAACTATAGCCTAGTTAGTGTAATGCTATTTTTTTTCGAATATAGTGATGTGTATATAATTAAAATTATAAATTGTATAATTCGGTTACAGTTCTAACCTAATCATGTAGTAAATGTGGACTCCGGAAACATTTTTTTTTTGTTAAATTAATATTTTTCTGGACCACATCATAGAAATGTTGAGAAACCATGGTAGATCTTTTTCTAATCACCTAGTTCCTATGCTAGTCATTTTGTAATTATTTTTCTTGTTTAGTCTTTTATAGTTTGGTTCAATTCTTGACTTTTAATATCCTAAGTCTAATAATTTTTTATTTTATGTGTAGGCTATATCTTTAGTTTTTTTCTTCTCCTGATTAGCCTAAACAGATAAATTGTTTGATAGCAAATTGAGTTAGGCTATAATAGTAGGATTATTCCATTTCATAGTTAAACTTAGCTATAGTCATTTATTTATTTTCAAATATTGTCTGTTAATAAAATTTTAAGTGCTTTAATTTAAATTGCAAAATTCACTAAACAATTATTAGGCCTACATTTGAACAAAGGTAATCTCATTAAAGAATAAATAAAAGGTAATATTTTACCATTAAAGAGGCACAATATATTTACTCCACAAAATTATCTCTTAATATTAAAGTCTATAAAAACTCCACATGTAAATTACTAGAACATATGATAGATATTAAATAATATAGCTATATACAATACTCTTTATTAAGAAACACCCTGGGCTAGATATTTTTACCATTATTGGAGCCAGTAACTTTACAATAGCAAAGCTTAATTCAAAATATAGGATGGCTAAATTGTCCAATACCAATTAATAAGGGATTAGTACACTCTACGGAGATGATCCTTATTAAAATTAAGCATGTCTAGACTAAATTGGGGGAAAAAAAATCACAACACAATGGATGAAATATAAAAATTAACATGATTTTCTAGTGGTAATAAATTTGTCTCATTCATGATAAAATAATGCAAATAAGGTGATTTCTCAGCTGATTTTTTTTCTCTTACACTATCCATCAATGAAGTTACATTCTTCCGACATCAGAGGACCTTTTAGATGCGGTCCTCAGTGATCACCTTCCGTCATCATGTAAACAAAACAGACCCTTTGGTACTCACCATCTTTTTTCGATTTCTTCGCCACTGAACTAAGTTCCGAAATGCCTAGACCATCAGAGTTTTTCTTTTTCTTTGGATTTCGATTAGATGATAACATACTGTTAACTTTCAGGAAAAATTCAAATTTATAACGTGATTTTTAATTTTGAAATAATTATCCGGTGTGGGTATTATAAAGTGTTTATCCCTAAGATCTATTACAATAACGTTAACTTGGGCTTCCTCACCATAACGTTAATCAATTAAATGTTTTAAATAATCTTCCTGTCATCAAATATGTTAAATGCTAGCAAATTTCTTTCATTGTTGTTATAAATTACAGGATACAATTTAACTTTCTGGTATTTGTGAAGTTTTATTCCAATGGACAAATGGGAGATTCGATCAAACATATCGCCTGTCAGCCATCCCAACTACCGCAACTTTGCCGCCATTTTGAATTTTATACAGTTTGTTTGTAAACGTATTAAAGCAATAATAAAAGCACAAATTTTCAATTATTTTATCATAACAACTACAAAAAATTATTTATGCACGATAATTGTTATTTTTTCTTTCACTAATTGAAGATATTTGAATTTTATATAACTTGTCCAATTAAAAATCAAATAATTGAAAATGCGGTCTCAATATTGCCTCAAATATCATGGCCGCTCCAGTTTATAAGTTAAGATGTTCTTTACTCGGTCATTCGATGGATGTCCGTGGTATTGGAACTTCATATTTCCCGGAGGGATCAGTGATAACAACTTCTAGAGATAGGACAGCAAGGATATGGATTCCGAATGAGTAAGAAATTAATTCGCTAAATTGCAATGCAGAAAAAAGATGATGCTAGCATGTTTCTTATTTACTGTATATTGATGAAAAGCAGACGTCCAGTAAAAAAAAACTCTAAAATTTAGATTTTTTAAAAAGTTTGTTTTATCTTATTACAGTAATGTAAATAAATTGATTTCTGTGGCTTTAACTAATTTGTATAATTAAAATATCCATCTTGAATTTAAAATTAAATTAACTTATTTTCACTAATCACACCCTTTTTATTTTATTCTATTTTATGATCCGTACCGTACTCTAAACTTATCTTTTTATTTTTTTTTAATTTATTATTAATGTATTCCTCCTCATACTACACGAATTATGTTTTTTTTTTCATATTTATCACTTATTAATCCCCCACCCTCACCACCCGCATTTACCGTTTCTTATATTTTTGATAATTTGAGTTTTGCCGTCGGCAATTATTTTCCTTTTTTTTTTTGCAGTATAATATTTAAACTAAATTTGCATCCTACTAGGCCTAATTCAATTAAGAAAATCAACAGTTATTTCCAAATTTTTCATATGAATTAAAGTCACGATCAACAATTCACTTATTTGAATTAGGGTTGGGGCGTAATTCTTCATTTACACAATTGGATTTTACTTTCCCATTTCACCAATAAACCTTTTAGCCACCCTAACCATTTTCCAAACCGTTCAAAACCTAACCATTTTCTGATAATCCTCCATTCCTCAACATCTTTTCTCAGTAAATCTACTCTTGTTCAAACTAAGCTCATTAACAAAATAAAATATATCTTACACTTTTGTCTTCCCTCCTACATAATCTACACAATTTATTACCCTCTCCCTCAAAATATTTTACTCTATAGCCTACCTAGTTCTCAAACATCCCGCTCTAGCTTGAAATAATAATTCACTACCCCTATCATTTCCATATAACATCATTTCTTATTCATTGCAAATTACCGAAAAACCTTCCTACCTCTCCTTTCCATAACCCTAAGTATAAGCTAAGCATCTCCCTATCAACCTTCTTGGCTAAATGTGTCACTCTCCTAATCCATTAAGTTTTTTTTCCTTCATTATACTGTCCATAAAAACCCATTTACAAACTCTGTTATAATTCAGTTGTATTCTTCCAAACCTTTAATTTAGCTCTTGCTTCCTACTCTCAAAACCAATCCAACCCATATCCCCTAGAATCGACTCCATTGCTGTAAAAATATGACCCCCAACACCAATCTCCCCATCTCATTTTGTGCTACAGTCCTCCTCATACATCTTTTTATAACCAACACCCCATTCCCATTCATCAACCTCCACAATCACTACCGACTTCCAGAGCGTTCTAATCATCTCATATTTATTTTAACTCATACAAGCAGTTCTCATTATTCCTCTTAATTTTATTTAATACTTTCATTTCCCATTTATCATCACCCCCAAATACTCATCTCTTGACTTCATCTAACTCAGTATCATTCGATCTTCATACTCCTCTTACTCATTATCTTCTTAATTTTTTATTTCTCCCCACTAAATTCTAAACCCAATTACCTCCCCAGCTTACCACAAGTGTTTAACAAAGCTGGCTTATCCTCCTTATTCACCGCAAACAACACTATATCATCTCGATCAACAAACCCAGTAGTCTCCTGTTAACCCTATTCCTAATTTCATTAACTCCTTATCCAATTTACCTATATATCAAAAACAAAATCACTGAAAGTGGACACCCCTTTTTTAAACCCTTTTCACAACTCATTCTGTCCGAAAAGAATTCTCCCATTGTCGTATAAAAACCATTATCCTCTTAAATCCTTCGTAACATCCACCAATCTTATGCCACTCCCATATTCATTATTTCACACAAAAATTCCCTATTAACATTATATGCTTTTTTATGTCTAGGAATCCCAAAATTAAACTTTTATTTTAATTGAAACTTCTCTCAATTAGGCCTACTTGTAAAACTAGAAATAAACAATCAAATATGTAGGCTACAGTATATTCCTATCTTTTCTAAACCCATGCTGTAGTTCTCCTAACTTGCTGTCTTTCTCCAACCACTTTACAACCACTCCATAATATTCATGCTTTATATTATCACACTGGTCACTGTCACCAGCCTATAACTATCCAAATTTTTAATATCACGCTTAAATTCCTGGTTTCATTCGATTCTGCTAGAATAGCTCCATTATTTAAAATTAACTCAAAATTTCTTCTTTTTTTTTTAAGCACCCTACCCTCACCTAAATACATTTCAACTACCACCCTATCAATGCCCCTATTTTTACCATCCCTCATGTTATTCAATACACCAGGCTATTCAACTCAACCTTTATTTTAATATCTCCCAACCTACCTACCTAGTATCCCTAAAACTTTCCTTAAACCCAATTGATTCTTTCCCATGAATAATCTTAGCATGTTTGTTTAATGAGTCCAATCTTTTCTCTTTCTCCATGCTACTATTTTTCATATCTCCATCTCTACACCTCCACCTCTCCATCTCACAACCTCCACCTCTCCATCTCCACCTCTGTGTATCTCCACCTCCACCTCTCCATTTCTCCACTTCCACCTCTCCATATCTCCATCTCTACACCACCGCTTAACATATTTCCAGCATTTTTTACCATACATCCCTTTTTACCCCCTCCCTTATTTCTCTCATCAAATTCCTATCCAATTTCCTCATATTCACCAACCTTAAATTTAACTATCCTTTTACACATTAAATATTCCTTCCAACTTGCTTTTATCTTATCCTCTTTTCCCCTTTTTATATTTTTCTTATACACCCTATTAGCCTGTTTTCTAATTTCAATCAATTTACTAATTTCTTTATCACCCCCTTTTACCTTATAATTTACACCCTTAAACACTTAGCGTCATTTATCATCCCCCACTGCCAAAAAAACTAAAAAGTATATTTTCATTGTTTACATGTGAAACCTACCTACATGACAAATTTCAGGTTTTTGCCATGTTGGGAAGTATGCTAAACACTTTAGGGTTATCCTCCCCCCCCCCCTCCCCAAAAACAAAAAAATGCTATTTTCATAGTTTTTACATTGTCTACACTATGAAACATACCCACTTGGTGAAATTTCAAGTTTGTGACATGTTGGTAAGTATGCTAAAGACTTCAGGATCTTTCCTCCACACCCCCAAAAAAATATAGAAAAGTGTTTTTTTTTTTTATACTTTTTACATTGTCTACATTCTACACTATGGAACCTACCCACATGCCAAATTTCAAGTTTGTGTCATGTTGGGAAGTATGCTAAACACAGGAACATTTCCCACTCCCAAAAAAATTCAAAAAGTCTCTTTTCATTGTCTACACTATGGAACCTACCCGGATACCCACATGACAAATTTGAAGTTTGTGCCATTTTGCGAAGTATGATAAACACTTTAGGGTCATTTACCCAAGCCCCCAAAAGTCTATTTTTATTGTCTACACAACTACACTATGGAACCAAGCCACATGCAAAATTTTAAGTTTGTGCCCTGTTGTGAAGTATGCTAAACATTTCAGGGTCATTCCCCCCAAAAAATCAAAAAGTCTATTTTCATTGTCTACACTATGGAACCAAGCCACATGCAAAATATCAAGTTTGTGCCCTGTTGTGAAGTATGCTAGACATTTCAGGGTCATTCCCCCAAAAAAATCAAAAAGTCTATTTTCATTGTCTACACTATGGAACACAGGTGACCCAATGCCAAATTTCAAGTTTGTGCCATGTTGGGAAGTATGGTAAACACTTCAGGGTCATTTCCCACCCCCAAAATAAAAAAGGCTTAGATTCCGTTATCTGCCCACTAATATTATTAGTATTATTTTTTCATTCTTTATTTTTCATTATTAGTTTATTAATATCATTAAATATGTGTTAAACATATTATTTATTTAAATAATTAGATTAAATAATTTTAATAAATAATTTAGTTAGTTACCGTAGAATGCCGACCAAGAAAGGGCGCCACTCCAATTTCTTGGCAAAAAAATAGGGACAGTTAAATAAAATACAGGGTAATTTTTATTTAATATATTTAATGAATATTATTGCTCCCTTTACGACACAACTATCTGCATAATTTTTCAATGAAAATGTCTTAATAAATCTGAAAAAAAGAAAAAAATATAGGTACAGTAGGCTAAATGTAATATTATATTCTAGATTGTTTGACAAATTCCACAACACCTAGTAGCCCATGTTTTCCCATCTCTTTGCTAAAAATATGAGTAAACAAAGTAAATTTATTTTTTCTTTGCTAAAAGATGACGTATTTTATAGAAAATAAACAAATGTATATTTTAAGTGAAAATTGCAAGTATTTATAGGCTGTAAAGTTAAAAGCATGTAAAAATATTTAATTTTTATAGATTGTATAATGTGATTGAAATAACCCTTGATATTTAAAAAAAATGGTATTTTTTAATATTTTGAATATAGGCCTACAGCTGGGCCCCCACAAAGAGGGGGAAGGTCGGTTAAGGCTGTGGGCCCAGGCCAAGAGGGGGGGAGGGTGTGTGGGATGACCAAACTACATAAGATACTATATAGTTATGATATATTTGACTGCCAAAAAAAAAAAAAAAGCTTACAAAAAAGAAAAAATAGCCTTGTAGCACCACTTAACAAAGTGTTCTAACAGAAAAAAAAAGAGAAAACATCAAAAATATAAGGGAGTGGTAGCAGCCTCACCTGGATTTCCAGTCCGGGTGCCCTATTAGGATGGGGGGGGGGGAGGCTGATATATAGTATTAATTTTTTTATTTTTAATCAAAATGTATTGTTGTTAAAAGCAATGCTACTTAACTTCACTTCTAAAAATAAATAAAACCCCTCGGATTTTTGGCTAGGGGGTGTAATGTTCTTCAGTATGCTACTCTTTGACAGTGAGTATAAATCACAAGTACTAAGATCATTTATAAAATACAATACTTTAATGGTATTATACAATGCAATATATTATTAAGAATAACTATAGAACAGGTTACATTCAAACTGCCCTGGCATAACATGCCGCCATCCAACACTACTGTCTGCTACAATCTCGTTCTCCCGAAATCTGCATATGTTACATATCAGGGATATGACACCTTGCTACTTTAGCTAAAAATACGCAACATAAAAAATAACATTTAACTAGTCCCTTTATTGAACATAGTCCTGCAAATAAGCTAGTATTTTCACACTTGTCCAGATCGTGCATATTGGGTATTATCTGTTACCGGTCCCTTGTTCATATGTAGTCCTTCCTCTAATCCAGTTTGTGTCTCTACCAATTCTTCTTCTTGATGATACATAGATCTCCTAGTTACAAATGGTTGTGTTTTATTTCCTTTATGTAGGCCTAGATGTCTTCGATTTCTAGAAACAATATTACCATACTGATTCCTTATCGCATATGACCTGTAGAGGTCTCTTTTGTGCACTATTACTTCTCCTTCTGTCCAAGGTTTTTGTTTGAATCCATAATTCTCCATATCCTATCTCCTGACTAAGGGTTGTAACTTTTTGTCTATCAAAATATTTTTTTTGTTGAGCTTGTTTTGCTATCAGTGTTGTTCTGATCTGTTTTTGTTCCTCTGTCTCTCTATATACTCCTCTTGGTAACAAATGATTGAATTTCCTGTTGTATATACAGTATATATCAATTATGCTGGTGATGATAAATTATGTTCCAATGTTGTGCTTCTCCATTCTAATAATACTAAGTATGGATCTCTACGGTCTGCTAGTACTTTACTCAACATACTCTTTGCCGTCTGTATATATCTTTCGGACATTCCATTGGACAGAACACAGTGTGGTGAACTGGTTTTATGTTCAAATCCCCATTCTTCTTTAAACTTTTTGAATGTAGATGAAGTATATTGTGTTCCATTGTTGGATATTAATCTTTCTGGTATACTATGTCTTGAGAAGATGGCTTTCAACTTTTGAATCAGGATTTACTGTTCAATTTCTACAAATTTTGAATAATAGTCCACAACTATGACATAATTCATCAGTTTCATAAATGTCTGATCCCACTACCTGCCATGGACCTGGCAGTATTTCAATTGGCATTAGTGCTTCCTTTTGTTGTTTTCTTTGAAACTTTACACACATGTTACACATTCTAATTAAATTTTCAATATCCTACACATTACTGGCCGATATAGATGCTCACGAGCTCTATGTTTACATTTTTCTATATCACAATGGTTATAATGTATTCTATTAAGCATTTCACTCCTCAATGATATTGGTACTACAATTTGTTCTCCTTTCATTAATAAAGCATTTAGACCTAACTCCCATAATTCTTCTTCAAAAGTGTAGTATGCTTTTGCTACATCCTTTCTTTTTTCTGGCCATCCTTTTTGTATAATTTGAAGCACTGTTTGTAACTATATCAACACATGTCTCTTTCCTAAATCTTTTCATTTGTGCTGTTGATATCAGCATTGCAACTTGTACTAATCCAATATATAATTCAATTTCTTGATCATTCAGTTCCATATCTTTCTCTTCCAAATAATCTCTGGATAACATGTCTGGTATAACCATCATCTTCCCCATTTATATTTGACTTCAAAATCATATTGTTGCAGTTTAATTTTCATACGTTGTATTCTCATAGGACATTGTTGTAAGCTTTTTTAAAAGTTGTTTCCAATGGTTGGTGATCTGTCTCCATAGTGAAATGAGTTCCATATATGTATTGATGAAAACGCTCACACCCATATACCATCACAAGAGCTTCCTTCTCTATCTGTGCATATGCCTGTTGTGTTTTTGTTAAGGATTTTGATGCATGAGCCACAGGTAATCCTTCCTACATCAGGACTGCTTCCAATCCATCTTTAGATGCAGGAGTTGCAATAATTTTTTTTTCATGTGTCCCAGAGACACACATGTTCTCAAATAAATGTGTCCCCAGTAAAAGTTGTGTGTCTTGAGAAATGTCTCTTTTTCTCAGCATTTGAACCATTTTTTTTTTCAGTTTTAGCTTTAAAGCAGATAAATTACTGCTGCGTAGAAGCTGACATCTTGTGACCTATTTAAATATTAAATTTTGATTCAAATTGAACCAGCAATTAAAATATTGAAATAATGGGA
>PXIH01S0016348.1:11568-25408 GCA_003024985.2 Euperipatoides rowelli
TAACAATTTTAGAATTATCACTATTATAAAATTTGTTAAAACATTTTTCTTAGTAAAGAGTAAAAGGAAAAAAAAATACTTTTATTTTAAATTAAAAAAAATAACAGCTAATTGTTTAAAATTGGTAGTGTCCTTAGGTACGTAATTAAACAATAAAAATGCGTTTTTAATATTTATTTTGCGTTAAATACGCAATATTTTGCGCTAACGCAAGGCTTGAGATGCATCAACTGATTGGTTTATCCTTATTATAGTATTGCAATATTGTTGGTTCAGTAATTGATTGATTTATTTCTTTAAAGGCTTCTGTATGTTTTTTTGTCCATATCCATATACTATCCTTATGTGTCAATTCTCTCAATGGTTTGGCAATTTGTGATTATAATCTAGGCAAAATTTTTGTTAAATATACTGTACAGTTCCTAAATAGGTTTACAATTCTTTTTTTACTTTTGGGCTGTTGCATTTCATTTATTGCTTTTACTTTATCTTCATCTGGTTGTATTCCTTTGTGAGCTAATTCATGTCCAACAAACTTGACACTTTGTACCTTTATTTTGCACTTATCCTTATTAAATCTGATATTTTTCTCTTTTGCCCGATTTAATACAGCAATGAGTTATCATCATGCTCATTTTCTGTTTGTCCCCATCTAATTAAATCTTCAACATAAATTTCCACTCCATCTAGATCCTCAAAAATATTCCTAAAACATCTTACAAAAACCTTGGGTGCAGAACTTTTAAAGCCAAATGGTAGTCTCATATAAAGCAGTATCGCCCATACGGAGTACCGTACTGAAAGTTGTCAATTCTTGACTTCTTTCTGTTATCTGTATGTGCCAAAACCCACTTTGTCCATCTAAGACTGAAAAATATTTTGCACCCGGCATTCCTGCCACTATGTCTTCAAATGTTGGTAATGCATAATACTCTCTTTCAATACATTTAACTTTTGTGGATCCAGACATAGTCTGATTGTATTATCAATCTTTTTTACTATACTTAAAGCATTAATCCATTCCGTAGGTTTAATTATCTTTTTAATAAATTCCTATTTTTTCTAATCTCTCCAATTCCTTTTTTAGAGGTATCATTATAGGCTATATGTCTGGAGGGTTCTTGACACGGTACTGCACCTGTCTTCAGTTTGATATATTTGTAATCCATTTTACCTACTCCATTATATAAATCATATTATTATTTTACAACTTTTGAAATTCTACTTTTTTGTTGTCATTATTTGAAGCTGTGTGGTCAATAATTGAAGCTATATCTTCCTGTCTCTGTAATAATCCCATTTTTATTATCGTATGTAATCCTAATACAGTTGATGGTTCATTACATTCAGACACTATTTCAAATTCAATATATATATTCTTTTTGACCATTTTTAAACAAACATAGTTCAGTACATTTTCCAATTACATTTATTTTTGTTCCACTATAATTTCTTAATTGTGACCATGTTTTCACTTTTTTAACATTTAATCTAGGACTAACACTTATAGGAAGTATGTTCACTTTTGCACCAGTATTCAATTTAAACTTAATAGATTTATTATTTATTATCACTGCTTCATACCAATCCTCATTTTTATATTGTTGTCTTTAATATTTCCTAGTATATTAATATTTCCCTTGTAGTATAATTTGGTCTTCTGTTTTGACTATATTTTATTTTTTGTGTTTTGCAATATTTTCAAAAATGATTAAATTTTCCACATTTATGTCATTCCTTTCCCTAAGCAGGGCATGCTCAATATTGATGAACTGTTCCACACCGCTGACATTCACGTTCATTTTTTCTATCATTTGTATATCTACTAAATTTTCTGTATCCAGTTTTAACTTGTCTAATTTTTTGATACTTTTTCTCAGACCGATTGTCTTTTTTTCCTATTTTTTTTTATAACATTAATGGTATTTTCACTTTCAAGGGCCATTTTTTCCAACCTTGTTTTCGTTATCTCAATGCTTTTGCATATTTGTATACATTTTTCCAACTCTCAATTATCAGTATTTAATAATTTATCTTTAAGACTGGCTTCTCTAATACCACTGATTATTTTGTCCCTTATGAGACTGTCTCTCATTGTAGCTACCAAATTCACACGTTGCACTCAGACGCTTAAGCTCAGTTACATAACTATCAAATTTTTCATTTACATTTTGGTTATTTATAAAATATATGTGACGTTCTAAGCTTTCATTTACTTTTGGCACACATAATTTTTCAAATTCCTCAATCACTCTCTCAATACTATTTTTATCTTCTTCACTAAGATCAAAAGTATTAAATTTTTCTAGCCCTTCCTCACCAATAATAAGAAAAATAGCTACCTGTATTTCTTCATCTTTCTCATGGTGTCCAGCCGCAATCAAATACAACATAAATCTTTGTTTAAACTTTAAAAAATTGGCTGCTACATCTCCTTCGAAACTTAAAGCTGATGGAATTCTCAAGTTCGATGCCATTTTATTCTTTTCTCTTTCAGGATTTCAATTTTCCAATATTTATTCTTGGTCTTTTTTTTTTTTTTTCCGAAGCGGTTTCTTTTTTTACTGCGTCTTATAAATTGTCATATTCACTGTCAGCTGTGCCAAGTAATGTTCTTCAGAACTCTTTGACAGTGAGTATAAATCACAAGTACTAAGATCATTTATAAAATACAATACTTTAATGGTATTATACAATACAACATGATTAAGAATAACTATAGAACAGGTTACATACAAACTGCGCTCGCATAACATGCCGCCATCCAACACTACTGTCTGCTACAATCTCGTTCTCCCGAGATCTGCATATGTTACATATCAGGGATATGACAGGTTTTTTTTAAACCACTTTGAAAAAATTCTAGTGCGACCTTTGCATGCGCCCTTCTTTGACATTTTATGGTAATATGCGGATTATACTTTCATTATATTGTCAATTTATTTTATCGTAATGGCTGAAAATACTCCGGTACCTACTAAAACTTAATAAATATATAATTAGCTAATATAAATAATAGAAAAAGGTTTTTTTATTTGAAGATAAAAAATATAAATAATTTGAATAAATAATTTAGTTAGCTACTTAAAATGCGGATAATATTTTCATTATATTATCAATTCATTTCTATTATCGTAATGGCTGAAAATATCCCGGTACTAAAACTTAATAAATATTTAATTATTTCACGTGTAGCCTGTCTATTTCACATTTTGATTTGCAAATCCCAAAACACGATGTTATGAACTGTAACTATTGAAAATACTTTTCTGCTAGAACAGTGCTTATCAAACGTTGATCGCAAGTTCCTTCAAATCTGCTTAAAAAAATACCCTCACACACTGGAATAAAAAAAAAAATTGGAATTTATTTCAATGCCTTTATGATTTATTTAGGTAGGTGTTGTAAATTTCACCATGCCATTAACTATTTTATTAAAAAAAAAAAGAAATCTATAAAATAGAACAAATATATATGACACAAATGTTACATATAAAATAAAATAAAAAATAGTCAATGTGGTTAATTTTTTTTTATGTGATATTTTGTCAAATTTATGTCTGCCACTCAAAGACTACAAGTATTAAAATTTGTCTTCTAAGTTTCGTTTTTTTTAAATAGTACTTAGTAATGTTGAAAAGATAGTTACCGTACACAAATAAATTTTGTTTCAAAAGGAATTAACGTCTAAAGCAGCATTCTCAATTGACAAGTATTATTGAGGTCTTATCCAAATGTTTGCTAATTGAATTCAATTTCAAGGATGAATCAGCTCTTATTTCACTAAAGCCATGCTTACACTGACATAGCAAATCCTTTTGTGTTGTGGAATGGATATCACTTTGGTCGTGTTTATACTGCATTCAAGCGTGACTGAATTTGTTAATGCATTATGTTGAAATAGTGGTAATCGTTCAAATCATACGTGAAGGTATTTTGCTTATTAAATCTTAAAATTGAGGATCGTGAAATGTTTTGCCAAAAAAAAACCCTGCACCAATCATAGCTTATAATATTGTTTGGAAAATAGTTGAATTTCGCCTCAGAGAATCGATCTGATAAAGAATCTTATGTTGTTTCAGGACTCTGCTTACATTAAATTAAAAGTACCCTTTGATTCAGATAATTGATTTGGGTGATGAAGGGGAA
This sequence comes from Euperipatoides rowelli, assembly GCA_003024985.2. Taxonomy (NCBI): domain Eukaryota; kingdom Metazoa; phylum Onychophora; class Udeonychophora; order Euonychophora; family Peripatopsidae; genus Euperipatoides; species Euperipatoides rowelli. The sequence continues at coordinate 15,718 of PXIH01S0016348.1, forward strand.
GAGAAAAGAGGAAGTAAAAAAGGAATGGAGGGAAGTCGTCTACGCTAGGTTTTAATTCCTTATTATAATTTCATTGTTTTTATTCATTTTTATAATTTATTTTGTGTCTTTTATTGTTTTGTTGTTGTTGTTTTATTATATTATTAATTGGAAATAATTATTATAATGTATTAGCTATAACTGTACATAATGGCTGAAATCTTTGATTCAATAAATAAAAAATAAAACTTAACTGGCGTCTTTCCAAATAGCACCGGCCAAAGTAAACATGTGGGCAATCCCATGATCATAGCGAGAGCGGCTGTGACATAATTTTAGTGAATCGTATTGCGATAAGTTCTTGTAGGCCTACGTGTTTTTACTGATAGCCTGAGGCATCTTCGCAACAGATACCTAGGAGCTGAACATTGCAGTACAGGATTCGATAAGCTGTACTGGAACAAAATTTGCTTGTATGTTTATATGGATCAATGTCGCAATGAATTTCAGAACGTGTTCCAGAAAAGTGGCCAGAGTAAACGTGGTTAAGTTTTTCTTGAACTATGGTGGAATGTGCTCATATTTTAAGGAAGAAAGTAATTATTTTAGCCAATCATATTTTTTTTGTTTTCATTGAAATTTGGTAAATATTTCTGTAAAAAAAATTTTTAAAATCAGAAAAGTTAGTAGGTCTATATTTGTAATCATGGCCCCCACATAGATGAGCTATAGTCTTGGGGAGCCAGTGGGGGGGGGGAGCATACATGAAGAAACTGCATAAGAAACTACATACTGTAGTTCTAACCTAGGGTAGGCCGAGTAAAGATCAACAAAATGGCCATACAACCAATAAAAAAAAGCTTATCAAATCTTCACACAAAAGGGGCTCGCAGGTCCGTCAAAGGTAAACAAAATGTCTATATAGCAAAAAAAAAAGCTTATCAAATCTTCACGAACAAGGAGAAGCTTATCAAAAATACGTAAGGGCCCCGTCTAAATTTTCAGTCTCACGGCTCTGATTAAGATGTGGGGGCCCTGTTTGTAATTAAAAAACTAGTTTATATATTGGTAATATACAAGGAAAAGGAAAACTGATCAGCTATTACGTGTGACTTGACTTGAGCAAGTAAATATAGGCCTATATTGCTCTGTGTTAATGCAAACAAGAGACTGTCCATGAGCTGAGTTCGTTATACTGGTGCCTGAGCTGCTATGTTGCTGGTGCGTGCATGACAGAAATTCATCACCTGACTTTTAAAAAATGAAGTTGCTACCTTTAACTACATAGTAATAATACTTGCTGTAATAACTATAAAAAAAAAGAAATTTGTACGACTGACAAATATGTATTTAATAATTTTTTCTCTTACCTATATATTGTGGCCTCCTTCTGAACATTCCCGACCTTCCAGGGGGATGTGTCCCCCTCTGCAGTTTGAGAAACACTGTTTTAGAGCATTTCAATCAATGAATTAAAATGTTGAAATATTGTTAATCAGTTGCTAGTTACAGGCTACTAAAATGATTTCCCCTTCCATCTTAAAAACTAAACTCCTGCTAAGAAACTGAACAAAGTCAGGGCATTGAATATTCAAGACTCTGGGCATCATGTTCTATTAGACTAAAGCTAATATAACATCTTGAATCTATTTTCACTCTTGGTTTAAGTATAAAAGCAAGCCAAAGACTTATTGAGGTCTCAATCACCAGCCCACATTTGTGTGCAGGACAATGTTTCCAGTGCCACTACCAACAGCGAAAGAGTGCATCAATTTGTCCAAGTCTTAACCGTTAATCAGCACCTGTGTACTTTCATATACTGTAGCTCCGGTCCTAATTGTTGTATTGCTAGACAAGTCACCAGAAGATCCAGACCCTAACCACTTTGATAGCTGAACTTTGACCTAATCTCCGGTAAGATTATGAGATGATTTTTACCTAAGTATTTAACAGTACCGGTATTTTAATAAATAGACCTCCTAACTAGTGTCAAATTTTTATAGGCTACTATTTTATTTCTGAATATTGAATATACAAATGTAAAATAAATAACCAGAATTAATATTTAGCTATTGTTTCTAAGTGTTCTTTTGACACTCATTATTTAAACTGATTTTATTGATCGCATAAGTTTAGGAAGCGGATAACTTCTTGTAATTGTTTTAAAACTCTCATAAATTTGCAGAAGTCAGGACTTAGCTAAAAGGGTAAGTTTTGATCTCTACTAGTAACAAAGACTGCAATCACATCAAATCTCCAGCCATAAATCTGATATTAAAAATCTTGCTGTCGTTTCTCTGCCTTGTTCAAACTGTTAAATTTTAAAGACGTCCTAAATCTTGAAAATGAATCATATGGTAAGGGTTTAGTGAAAAAAATCAGCTACAGTCTACTTGGAATTGCAGTATCTAAGTATGATATGTTCTAACTCAATATGATTTCTAATAAATTTATAATGGATATCAATATGCTTTGTTCGATTGCTATCTTTGAATGAATTAGCCATGGCCATTCCACTTAGGCTGTCACTGAATAAAGTAGTGGGGAGATCAATCTGGGCATGCGCTAACATGCCGAAAGTTATCATTTTTATGGGACCGAATATATTCACTTTTAGTGAAGTTATTAATGAACTGTAAGTGATAATTTTAATCCAAACTATGAATAAGCTACTCTTAAATCTTGTTTGATCTATTTTCTTTTCAAACACATTAAGTTCTTATACATTAACAATGTTTTGGTAAAACCTCTAGTTTTAACAATATGGTGCCTTTTAGAAATTCGTTGAACATTGAAATCATATTAGATTTGCTTTTCTAAAGAAGGAGTTATGAAATTTATTTTCAATAAAAATTATGAAGTTTGTTATAAGCCATCCTTGTACCATTCAATTTATTTGAAATATTTTTAAACTTTCTAGTTTCTTTGATATAACTTTAAAGTGATGACATTTAACAAGTTGAAATTAATCTGATTTCTTTAATAAGCTAATGCCTTTTGAATTTATTGTAATGTCTTAGTTATTAGTAAATATGGAATCAGAAACTTTAAAATCTAACTCCGACCGTTAAATTAACATCAAAAGCTCACTTGAGATTATTAATAAGACTTCCTCAATTGGTGATGAGCTTACTTTGATTTTTAGCGCAATTGATGAAAACGGAAAATTGTCTAGACTTAATGAAATAAAACTCATAGAAGCTATTCTAAATTATGCTTTTGAAGACAATATTGTTGAAATACAGTTCTTGAAAAGAAATTAGTTAGCCTATATATCTCAGATTTAATAATGCTGACTCTATTGAAGAATAAATCCAGTACTTCTTATAATTCTTTTTCACCACCTAGAAAAGTTGGCAAAAATTTAAACGATCAACCTAAATTAATCAGAAAAATTGAAATTAATAAAGGAATAATAAAAATAAATGAAGTAAAGCCCTAATACCTTACTATTTGGCAGACTTTTCACTAACATGGAAGAAATAAATATCATTTGTATTAATTGTCAAGACCTTAATAGATTCGAAAAAAGAATGCACCTTACTAAGCTTATCAAGAAAGAAANCCCTACAATTCTTTTAGCTCAAGAAACCAAAATTAAAAAATTTGACAAAATTTACTTTGATAATTTAAAGTATATTTATAATATATTTGAAGCCAGACATATTACTGCATCCAAAGGATTTTTAATTGCTATTAAGAAGATTCCTTTTCTCTCTATTATAGATGTAATTTATATTACACCTAGATGTATAATTTTGAAGGGTATAATTAATGGCAATAGTTTAATTATCAATTGTGCTCCCAATGTAAATAAATTTGTTATAATTTATTTGGCTGATATAATAGAAAAAATAGTAATTTCAATCAATTTATTATCTGGGGCGGTGATTTTAACTTCTATAATTTAGACAAACTTTCCTCTTTTTCTGATTTTGTTGTGACTAGAAAGCTTGTTAATTCTTCTAGTTATAACAATTCAGATAATAATTACACAAGAATTACTAATAATTCCAAAAACTACTATAGACTATTTATTCCTTTCAAAAGAACTTGTACACTCACCTAATTTTAATATTAAGAATACTAGTCTTTCTCATCATTTTTTTTTTATAAAATTCTGCTTTAGTATTTGAGAAAATTGAGATTTATGAAAGATATACAAAATTTGTTAATCATGTTATTATTAAGCCAAATCTAACCTTTGAAATCTATGATTATAATTTGATATATACTTTGTTTTTTGAATTTGATAGTAATGAAAATATATAGTTGGAAATTGGTTTCTTTTAAAAGGCCACTTACACTGTATATAAATTTTTAAAAAGTCTAAATTGGGATTTCATCAATAATACTAAAGATAACTTGGATATTTTCAATAACATGATTGATTTTATTATTAAAAAAAAAATAAAACCTCTTCTATTCTTTACTCTGTAGGGCCTACTGAAAAACAAATTCAATAACCTGAACTTTGAAATTGAGAAAATNAATAAAANTAAAAATATAAGAAATGTAATAATGAATAAGGAATATATTAATAAAGGATTCTCAAATAGACTATTTAATAAAAATAGATCTAAATGTCCTCTATCTATTGCATGATAAAAATATTTACTTTCACAATGATTTTAATCGGTTTATTTATGACAGTTTCAGGAATGTTTTTCCCCTGGAATTTACATACATTTATGAAAATAATAACCAAAATTTGGATTTTACTATTAACACTGAATCTAAATATAATATAAATATTGATTTGGAATCTATTGATATGGCATTTTCAGACATTAATAAAAATGCCCCTCCAGGACCTGATGGTATTAGTTACTCTTTTGTTAAAGATTCAAACATATTATTTTTCCATTTNTGCTCAAAATTTTCCATTTGCTTATTAATGAAGAATTATCTGGAAACTTTATTAGCCTAATAATTCCTATTTTTTTTTTTTTATAATGAAACCCAATTTTATTGCCAGTGGCAATAAAAACCTCACTTTAAATAACTTAAGACCTATTACCATTAAAAACATAGGCTTTAAAATATTTTCTAAGATATTGAATAATCATCTAAACCTAATTATTGATGAAAAAATTAGTCCTTTTCATTTTGCTGCCAAAGGAAGATCTATTCATACTCCTATTTTTTANTTTAAAAAACAAATGTCAAACTATAATTTATGATAAAATTAAAAAATTATGTAACAAAATTAAATATCAATATTTGTCGATACCCATGAAGATTCAAGTTATTAATATCTATATGTTAATTTCCGTACAACATTGCATGTGGAAGAGTCTTCATTCTTAACAGTTGTATGCTACTCATTGGACAAAGTCAGTCATCTATATGTTACCTATTATAAATTACTATGCTCCTCATGTTCAATTCACAAAGAAATTTATTAATTCCATATATTCAGTTCTAAATACTTTTATATGGAACGGTAAATGAGTTAAAATTTCAATTGAAAAAGTTTCTTTCCCTAGACACTTAGGAGGACTTGGTCTTAAGAATATTCATTACCAGATTCAAGCACTTCAATTTAATGCATTTTTATCAATTATAAATGATTGTCAATCTATGGGCTATAGTGTTCCAGTATAACCCACTGATCACCCTCCTCCTGAAATTTTCTTTGGTCAGATTAATAAATTGTATCTTAATTTTAATAATATTGCTGATGATCTAGACCTGTGTACACCCTCTAAAATCTACAAATTTCTGAGCAATTTTTACTTGCAAGAACCTTTAAATGATAATGTTATCTTTAAAATATATTTTAAAGGATTTAATTAATCAATATTCCACTCCTATTAAATTTTTAAATAATGTTATTCCTGTAAAAGTAAAGATTCATAATAGAGAATCTCATCAATATTTCAAAAAATGTTTTTTTGTGAACACTATGAGTCCTTAGACCACCTTTTCTTCGAATGTGATGCTTTTAAAAAAGAAAAAAATATCCTTTTTAAAGCACTTGATGTGCAAATTCAAGAATCCTATATTGACAACCTTTATATTATACTATCAAAATATAAGAAGTCTTCTAAATGTATTCTGAACTTTTTCTTCATTCGCTGGAAGTTTAGAATGAAGATTTTTAATAATTCTGACATGACATTCATAGAATATTTGTCAAGAGAATTTACTAAATCATTGAATNTNGACCATTGTTACNNGGAAACTNATGTTTTTNATCAAATTTGGAACAATTNCCANTTTTTCTTTTCTTCTATTNTTTGGNAAAACTGACTTCTACCTTTTTAATAAATGATAATGAAGTCTTTATTATTTTTATTAATAATTTTATTGCATCTTATTAATTTTGAAGTGTTTTTAAAATAAGATTGAAATTTTAAATATTTCATTTTATTCTGTGATAAATACAAAATTTTAATTATTATTAACTGAAAAAAGAGGAATTTTTTGTTTTAAATTTTTAATTAGATTTATTGTTAGCCTTTCAAGTACTTAATTATAATTTTTTATATAACCCTTCGATTTGAATGTAATTTGATTATACCTTTGAAAAATTTAATAGATTTTAATTATTACTAAAAAAAAAAAATTTTTTTTTATTGCTACCTTTTAAATTAAACTGTAGTAATCTTTATTTTTTTATTTTACTTTAAAAGAATTATTTCCCTTTTTTAATTAACATAATATAAATGTTAAACTTGATCTACAGTATATATATTTTCTTTTTACTCTCTAATAAAATATATTAGTTGGGTGTGATTCCCATCTATATAAAGTATATAAAAAAAAAGTAGTGGGTAGATTTTGAAGTATATTTATGTCTTTACATAGTTCATGTAACCATAGTATTTCTTGTAGACTAAAAGTAGCAAATATAAATTCTGCTTCTGCAGAAGACAAAGTGACACAACTCTGTTTTTTGGTACCCCATCCTATGAGGCTATCAACAAAAAATGAGTCTGATCAGAAGTTGATTTTCTGGATACCATGCCCCCCTCCCCAATCAGCATCACAATATGACAATAAATTATAATCATCACTATTGCCTAATTCCAGTCCCCAATTAACTGTGTCCTTCAAATATATGAGTACTCTATGAATGCCATTCCAATCGGCTTTTGTAAAGGCTGAAGCACTATATTCCAGGATATTTGTAGCATGATGGATATCTCATCTTGAAACCAGGCTGAGATACATCAAGCTACCTATAATTCCTTGATACATTTTATTGTCGTCCAGAGGATCACTTTCACTGGAAAAGGGTAGCCAGGAAATCAGTGGTCATGGTAGTGTTGGTTGGATGGCAGTCATCCATCTCAGTATCCTGCAATAATTTGATAATCTTGGGACTTGGATGTATGATAAAAGTTCCTTTATCCTGGGATCTTATAACGTTTATGCCCAGGAAGCAAGATATAGGTCTCAGTATTTTTAACTTGTATTCCTCTTGTAACATTTCTATTGTCTTTAATATATCCTGATGACTAGGTCCCACTAAGAGTAGATTGTCCATATGAACCAATATGAACTGTCAAAACATTATTTTTCTGGTAATACAAACATTGGTCAGCTTGGCCCTGTGTAAATCCTGCTGTGGTCAATGATGCATGTATCCTAATGTTCCATGCTCTTGCGGCTTGTTTAAGGCCTTAAATGGCCTTTAGAAGCTGTACATATCCTTTCAGATCTTTTTCAAGGTCCCTCAGGGGCCTGCATGAATATAGTCTCTTTCAGTTCTCCGCATAGGAAGGCCGAATTAATATCACAATGTAAAGTTTGTAAATTCCTTGCTACTAGTCTAGCCTTGGCCTTAACATTTTTACCTGTCTCGTCCTTTTTTATGGAGAAAGTCCATCGACTTCCGATACTTTTAGCACACTTGATTGTCTATTATGGATTTAATTTCTTCTTCCATAGCGTTAAGTCAGATCTGTTTTTCTAGGTCAGTTTTAGACTGGATTTCATTTCAACTTTCTGGTTCATTATTAAGTATGTCCAAGTCCGGTATAGGTTTTGTTTCTATCTCATTAGTAGTGTGCCTTGTATTCATTATATACTATCCTTTAAATTTTTCCTGAAATACATGTTGTGGTCCATTTTTAATTATGCATGTACTATTAGAAAACTTATTTGTAGACCACGTTCCACAATTTTTCTTACTTATAGTATGTTCTGTTTTAGCTCCGGCACGATGAATATTTCTTTTATAGGCAGTTTGATATTCTTGTTTATTATATCAATGGTGCCGGATGCTCTCCCATGGCTGCAAGTGTTTTACCATTGTGCCATTCTATGCAGGTGGTGATTTCGTCGATAAATGTTCCCTCTACTGTGTCCAAGCTTCTGCACATGTGATCAGGGGCACAGAGTCAATAATCCATTCGTTCATTTTTACACGTTGATTAATTAGTACTTTTTGCGTCCTGGACTCATAACCTGATAAAAATATAATAATGTATGGAACTTCACTAATAATAACTATCCAATAAACACATTTGCAAGTCAGGATGCACTATTAACAACACTATTTAATATCATTTTTTCATCAGTAGGCTACAATATCACACAAAGATGGCAACTGGAAGAAGCCTTCCCACAATGCATATAGAAAATTCACATATTAAATCTCATTCAAACGTGAAACGAGATATAAACAATCAGAGTATAAAATCTACAGTTAGTAAGTCGGAAACATACTAATTAACCTATTAAAATAAGTAAAGTTAAAATTGTTATAAAAGGAAAGTGATAAATTAACCTCTGAGACTAAATAACAGCAAACACAAACAGATATAATAACTGAATATAAATGGACTAGTCTACATTTTGAGTAGGGTTAGAAGACATTGTTGTGACTTGTTTCGTAGGAATGGTCATGACGGTGATAAAATCAACACAAACATCTATTACAAATTCTTTTGCACATTTGTAAATATGACTATTTCTATATATGAAAGTGATTACTGTGATGAGTATTTTATATAAATATAAAATACTCATCACAGTAATATCAAATCACTTTCATATATTGAAATGGTTGTTGGCAGCCTGTAAATTCATTGTAAAGAAGAAGAAAAAAAAATTATATTTAATAAATTAGCTCTGGAAGGCTTGAAAATGTGAAATTATTAACATGTATGATTGATATTCTTATGGCCAATTTTTGATTATGGTAAATATTTGGGGATTCTTCGTTGTAGGGTAACATGAGAGAAATTGGAGGGTTCAGAGATATTTATTTCTGCGGAACAAACTATGAGTAGACAATTAATTGTCTGATTTTATTTGTCAAATGAATTAAGATCTTGTTTGTTAAAACATTTAAAAACACAACAACTTCTAATACCGGTATTAAATATTTTGGGTCCCTGAGAACCATGGTTAAGTAAATTTATGAATCTTCCCCTAAATTTAAGTTTGACATTATTATTTTAGATGTCTATGAAATTTTGGAATATTTGAAGCATTTTTCTCTTTAGTCCAGTTTACTAAAAAATGTGGAAATTGAATTGTATTTGAAGATTTTAATTTAGTAAATTTTTAGTTTAAAATTTATTTTTGTTTATGTTGTATCAAAATACTGTTGTATTTTTATAAGTGGCTTACCTTGTATAAACTTTAATTGTTAGAATCATGTCTAAAGGTAAAGTACTAACAGAAATAATAAAAGTAGATGCTAAACTTAATGCAGATCTTAATTTTGAAATACCTAAGAAGGATTGCAAAACTT
>PXIH01S0016349.1:4238-15708 GCA_003024985.2 Euperipatoides rowelli
AAAAATTGATTAGAGATAGGTTCATGTAAATTAGATAAATGATTAAAGAACTGAGATATTTCAATATAATTATGTTTGTTCAGTGGACTTATTTGGGAAGAGAATGGGAGTATTGTTAATATTGATTCCTACTGAATTTTTTAAGATTTTATAATTAAATGATCCTTTTGTAGTAGAATTTAATTTGTAATTAAAGTATTTTCTTTGCTATAATGATTTCTGAGTTGATCTGTTTTGATATTGAGCTGACTTTATCATAGTTAATAACTGAGTTGGCAGTAAGGGAAGATTGTCCAAGACCAAGACTATGAGAATGAGGCCAAGTAATTTATCTTCGAGACCAAGGCCAAGTTCAATGTTACATTTTGTTGGCCTCGAGAGCTCTTGAGGCCAGGTCTCGAGGACTACAACTCTGACTCGTTCCACACCCTATCATTCCTCTTCCAATGGTCAGGCGGAGCATTTTGTACAAATTCTAAAGCGACTTCGAAGAACTTTTAATGAAAAACAACTTCTAACAGTCAAAATAAATGAACTCTTGTTTGTGTATCGTTCTACTCCTCATACCTTCACCAAAATATCACCAGCTGAACTTTTCCTAGGACGTACCTTACACAACAGACTACACCTGATTAAACCATTCCCATATGAACCTATTTCTAGTACTAAACCAAGCTCTTGTAGGCCAAACAGTACTAAACAGTTTTCAACAAAAGAAAAACTGATTGCTGGACTCAAGCCAAAGTTCACAAAAAGTGTGGGCCACTGACATATACCTGCTTGAATTTCAGGATGGGAAATTTGGAAAAAGGCACATCGATCAACTTCGGCCTTCGTTTTTAAAAGAGGGAGTTGTACCGAAAGAACCACCTGAGGATTTTACATACATCATCCCAACAACTAAAGCAGAGCCTGAACCCATTCAGACCCCAGCCAAACCGGCAGAAGCTCCTGTCCAGCTCAAACCTCAAAGACGCTATCCACAAAGAGCAGAAGACCATCGGCCCGCTTTAGATCCTCTTAAGAGAAGGGAGTAATGTAGTAATCTGCATGCTGTGCTTAGTTTCTTTTTATTGTAAATAAAACCAAAGAGTTTTTAAAGCTGAATACTTTTGAGTATTATTTTCTCCTCCTGCATCAACAAAAGGAATTTAAAATATAACGAACAGCTTAAAAAAAATTATTATATGAATATAATAAATATTCACCCCTCCAAAAGACTGAACAAAAAGAACCTTTGACTTAGGCTACTTGAGCTGAGAAGCAACCTGTAACTTCGAGTAGTCTAGATCCAGGATTTCCAATTATGGCGCATTTGTCTTTCAACTTCTTCGAAAATAAAAATTAAACAAAAGACGTCGCTTCAAGTTTTTAAAGAAAATACAAATTTTCCTGATGACATAAGCTGACCAATGTGTAGCTTTCCTCCAGAAATTCCAGAAAAACGGTTGCAAAACTTCTTTTTTTTCCCACTCACTAACTTCATTCAAGCTGTGTGACGTCCTATGCCGTTAAAGCATGTCCTGGGCTAGGACTGGGCCCGCCCAGGACATGAGGTACCAGCCAAGGACTATGTTGTGGCTTAAATTAGTTCCTAGACCCGAGGTACCAGCTCCAAACTTTTCTCAATAGTAAATATTGACTTTTTATTTTATTTTTTCTCTTTATTAAGAAAGAAAAATTTATGCAATTACATTTCTTTTTGTCAATGAGGCTAAGCTATCTTGTGTGGGAAAACAGTGATCGAATGGCATTTATCATGAAGCAGGTAGCCCAACCTGCGATAAGTGTGATTTTATGTTTATTGTTTGGGTGAGTAAATTTATGAGTTGTTGGATGAATATGTTATTATTCAAGTTATCATAAGCTTTGGAATAATCAGATACTATGGTAAAGACTTTGTTATTTCTATCTTCTAGAGATTCTAATATATAGTGGATGCAAAGGATTAGATATAGTCCAAAGTGGATTTGTTAGGAATACCTCCGAATTGATAATTGTCTAGAGTATTAATCACCAAAGGAAGCATAATTTTTAATATATGTTTTTCTAATATTTTTGATAATGTTGGAAGGATGGATATGGGTCTGATTTGGTTAGGATGAGATAATGATTTTTCTTTAGGAATAGGAATTAAGTAGGATAATTTCCATATTGATAGGAAGATACATGTATTTAATGATTTATTAATTATAAATGTGATAGGTTCAACTAATTCAACAGAGAATTGTTTTAATATGGAATTAGGCATTTGGTCTGTACTAGGTGATGTGTTAGGATTAATATTATTCAATTGAGAAAGGACCCAAAGCATAACATTTTGAATAGGGGTATTTGGGAGTGAACTTAGCAAAAATTGATTAGAGATAGGTTCATGTAAATTAGATAAATGATTAAAGAACTGAGATANNNTTCAAATCTAAATTTGTTTTTGTAATATTGTTCGATTTTTGTACTTTTGATTGTATAAATTCAATTATGTATCCATTAACCATTAGACAAATATGTAACAAGGCACAGCCTTATATATAATGAATAAACTAAAAACTAAAACTAAGCTATCTTGTGTGGAAAAACAGTGATTGAATGGTATTTATCTCGAAGCAGGTATCCCAACCTGGGATAAGTGTGATGTTATATTTATTGTTTGGGTGAGTAATGAGTATTTAGTGTCATTTTCTTTTACTTCTTATCACAGGAACAGTCAGTTCAAGAAGTTTGAATTCATGTTTTTTTTTTCTTCCTTGAACCCAATAATTTTCCAAATTTTTTTTTTCCATTGTAAAATCGAAAATTTGAGGTCAAATTTTTTTTCCAGGGGGGGGGGGGGGGGATATGACGAGCTGAATAAAGTATTTATTATTTATATGCATTAGTTGGTGCATTCAGAATGTTTTTAGTTTAGTTTATGATGTGCTTACTTTAATTAGGCTAGTAAACGTGTCGTAAACGATTCTACTTTGCTGTACGCACGGCTAATGCTAATTATACATGGTGTACAATTTGAATGTGTGATTTGTTTTTGCCATAAAGGCTTTTATTTTGTAATTTCAATTGTCTTTGCCTAGGGGAATAGCTCTCGCCGCATCTCCAACTTGACGGGAGCCAGCTACCTTACAATCGACCCTCCAAGGGGTTAGTTTTTACTTTACTTTAATTATTTATCATTTTACGCTTGCTGTAGGCTAGTCAGCAAAGTCAGCTTACGAGCCTAATCTGTATGCTGTGCTGTTGTTTCCTTTTATTGTAAATAAAACCAAAGAAGAGTTTTTAAAGCTGAATACTTTTGCAGTATATTTTTATCCTCCTCCTGCATCAACAAAAGGAATTTAAAATATAACAAAGTTTAAAAAAATTTATTAATATAATAAATATTATTTATATCCTTCTAATATTTATATATTAATAACTTACCTATAAATTAAAGAAAATCTAAGGGAAAGAGAGCTATAAACGTTGGCATTTTTTTTAAGAGGCAGTAGAAAGTTATCAAATCGTTTATAATCTGATCTAGAAGTAAAGTTGTTGGGTTTTTTTCTTTTTTGTGCTAAGCATTTAGTTTAATAATATCAAGCAATATCACCATTTGCCTCATTATAATTTATAACCATTTATTTTATATTTCCGTTGCAGCCAGCTTGAACAGAAAGTCCACATTTAGTTCATAATTAGCAGTTGAAGCCACATTGTATTTTAAAAGCAAAAAGTGATGTAACAGGCTTAGTCGTCAAATCTTATTTTAAAAGTATAACTCAGGATCGAAAATTGCTAATTGTTATACTTTAAGTTTAAAACAAAAAAAAAACTGTTCTGAATGTTATTTTAAAATTGTTTTTTATATTTTTTAATTAGAAATTTGGGGTAGTCAGTTTTTATCTTTTAAATAAAAATGTTATACTTATAATTAGTCGTCCAATGGCAAATGGCAGCTTAATCTCTGCATATAACTTAATCTCTATGTTTTTCAAAATATTATTGCATTTTCTAAAAGTAAATTTTTGATGTTTTAATTATTATTTTTATTCAGGACTGGTATTCTCTCACTGGAAAATTGTATTTTGGAATTTAAAAACTATGTTTCGGCCTACCTGTTTAAAACTGATCACTCCTTTTAGTTTGGGAAATAATTCGCCAATGTGGCAGAAGAATTTAAAATATTGCCCTCGTCATGCAGTTTTCAGAAAATATTTTTCCACTCCCGCAAAAGAGCCCAAAGAATCTTTTTCATTCGATTTATCAAAATTTTCCATCTCAAACTGTAATTATGACATTGATTATATATGTAATCCTCAAAATCACTCAGAAATAACTTTAAATATTAAAAATCGAAAAGGAGTTGGAAACATTGATGATGTTCAGGATTTATGGGGCAAACTGAACAGCCTTTTGAGCAGTTTTGAGAAAGTTGACAATCATGGCCAGGAAGAATATTTTCATAAATTATTGGAAGAATTTTTGTACAAAATTTCTCAGATTCCAAATAGGACTCATCCTGATGTCATCATTGGTGACGAATCAAAAGCGAGAGTACTTGAAACTGTAGGCCAAAAAAAGGAATTTAATTTCTCTCCTCAAACGTTTGAAGAATTGAGTCAGAAATTAGATATCTTACATACAGCTCATTTGGGCCATGTTTCGGACAATCGTAGTTATTTCTTCAAAGGAATGTTGGCCAACTTAGAGCAGGCCTTAATTCGATTTTGTGTGGACAGATTATGCAAATCTGGATTCACTCTTATGTCTGTGCCGGATCTTTTACATCCGTCCACCATTGAAGCCTGTGGCATGATGATTCGAGGTGACAAAAATCAAATATATTTCTTAGATCCAGATAGACATGGAAATGTCTGCCTGTCTGGAACTTCAGAAATGGCTCTGGCAGGTTATTTTAAGAACAAATGCATCGCAAGTGAAGATCCTCAAAAGCTAGCTGCTGTCAGCCGGTGTTATAGATCTGAAATTTCCCATGAAAGAGGTGGAATATATCGGGTGCATGAATTTACTAAGGTAATTTAAATAATATTTTGATAAAATAATGCTACTATTTATTTTTTTCAGGTACACTTGGTATAATAAATTTAATTGTTTTTTGGCAATCACTTTTGTTGTATAAAAAAGCATTTTAGGATGGATTTAGCCTAATAATTTTTATAATGGGTTTAATTTTGTGTGAAAATGTTAGTTTAATGCAGGGGTCGTCGACCTTTTTTTACCTACCGCCCACTTTTGTATATTTGTTTATCAAAAAATTTTGTTAACGCCCACTTGTAATATATTTCTTTTAAATATATATACTGTATATACATATATACTTTGTGTATATTTATATAGGGATAATTTAAATTAAATGAATTTCTGAATCTCCATCGATACAGAGCTGTTTAAATTGAAAAATAAAAGTAGTAGATTCGATGAAACCAGTCTTCAGATACTCAGGTAAAGGTAAATAGCCACAAGCGTATTTCAAATTCTTTTTTTGAAACATCATACATGGGTTCACAACAATGACTGTGTGGACCCATGCTTTCTTTCACAAATCTAACTACATAGTTTGTAATGTACACAGAGTGAGTGTGCAAAACTAGTGTGTGACATCAGCGCCAATTTACGTTTAATGGAAATCACAATAACATCACAGTATTTCTGAAGCTGATAAATTTTAAATAATTTAAAATTTTGACATTTATAAAAGTGGAAATTAAAAGTAATTAAATAAATAAAGTGTGATTGTCAACACCAGTAATACTGACAAACGTTTGTTACAATGTATAAAAATCCCCGCCGCCCACCATAATAGCTGAATCGCTCACTAGACAAAAAATCCTACCGCCCACCAATAAAGCTGAATCGTTCACTATTGGGCGGTAGGGACCAGGTTGACGACCGCCGGTTTAATGGCTGAATATAAATATTTGTTAGGTTGTGTGTAGTATATGATGATAAAAAATAGTGAAATAATTATTTAGGGAATATAACTTTTTTAGTTAGTGTATGTGTTTCATATTTCTGTGGGAATGAGCAAAGTTCAAATTGATGAATAATTTAATGGAGAAGCAGGCTTGTTTTAGATTTTATTTAATAGAATCCTAAAGCGAGACAGTATCCCAAATTGAATATTTTCAATGTTAATACTGTAGCCAGATTTGATTTTTTTTATTAGCCACAATATTTTTATCTCATTTGGCTTATGCCACGACAAGCCCTTGAGAAGCAAAATTTGCAGTCTATGGTAGGGATGTCAAGTAGGTGGCATGGGTGTCGAAGACGGCACTTTAGAGATTTTCGGCATCACGCCAGACTGGACACCCAACAAAAATTTAAAAGTTTAAAAATCTCCACAGCCAAAAAAAAAAAAAAAGCTCATCAAATCAGTCAAAAGTAAAAAAAAAAATGTCCATACAACCAAAAAAAAAAACTTATCAAAAATTATGTAACCTAGACACCCATATTTCGGCACTTTGGCCAAAATGATATCAACATTTGTTTAATTTTGGCACGCTGGACAAATCCTATTTGCCATCCCTGGTCTATGGGTATCTATGACAAGGGGAGGGGGGTGTGTGTAGAAGATGTCTTACCATCCTGAGACATTTTTTTATATGTAAGGTATGTAAATATTCTATTCAGACTGTTCTTTGCCCACTTTAATATGAGCCATTACATGCAATTAACCTAGATTACAGCCACTAGTAAGGTAATTATAATAGGCCTCCAAGCACTATTTTTTTTACTCTTGTGCAACTATGAACTTCACAAGATATCAGTTTAACATTGAACTTCCATTATGCAATTATGTAATATTTTATGCCATTAGAAGGAAAAGATATGGTCTACAAAAAACATAAAAAAAGTAAATGTAATGATATACTGTACATTATTTGTGCATCAACTGTAAAATTGTAACAATGTAGTAGCATTCTGTGATGGTCGAGTGGGGGAGTTGGGAGACTATAAGGAAATGACTAATATAATGCTAATGCAACTTTATTGGTAAGAAAGGAGTCAGCACTACGGGTATGGTTTTATATAAAATGGTATTGATTAGTTTATTCTAGAGATGGATAGCTGGAGTGATAGCGTTAGGAAAGGAACTGGTTATGGGGTAGATAGATGCATATACATGTATTATTAAAAATAATATTCTGATTATACAGTAGGCTTATAGTTCTAATTAGGAGACGACAGTGTTATTTATTACCTCCGGTACCGGAACGTTGAGGCATTGCCAGATAAACTCAGGGCGGCGATCGGGCAAAGGAATGATTGCCCCTGGACGCAGTTGAGGGAGTCGCTGTGAGAAATGTGCGCCGGCCAAGTTTCAGCAAGAGGTTGATCGCGGTATGATGACTTTAACTCTGAAATAGTGAAAGAGTGTTAACACGGAATGACAAAGCTCGGTCGGGGGAGAATTGAATGACAATAACTTCTTTGATTATATTTCACAGTTAGGTTTTAGGAATCATCTAAAACCTATTTTAATTACAGTCGAACATTCAAACGTCCATTCATCTTTTAGAGCAGAATTAATCCTCTTCCATTCTTATTGAGGGAGAATTTGCATACATTATTATTTTGCATTTACAATGGTGCATGCAGATTCTTTGATTGTGCTTTCGCGGCAGGCTCTTGATTTCCAATTCTCTGTTAGCTTTTCTAGTGTCACTTTCTCCTAGACCAGGAAGAGGTGGTTCAAATTGTTTTCTCTAAACTTTCAGTTAACTCTCTTAACTCTTTATGGGCTATACTTAACCCTTAGGTTATTGTTGTAAGCCATACTTTGCTAATGTATGTTTTCACTAACTTGAAGATATTTTTATAAATTCTTTGTCATAGTCAACTGACCCCTTCCTTAACTGGTTTTCCTGTGTTTTTTTATGGATATTTGTGTGCAGAGAGAGCAACTCATTTGCACTATTACAACAATAATTTTATAAAATGACCTTATTAAAATTATAATAATTAGATTTTAAAAAGCTATCTGATTCCTATACATTTATTATAATTTTTGATACTTTAAATGTAACAGTTATGTAATGAAATGTAATATTTCTTGGAAAAAAACAAAGATTAATGAAAATAAATTGCTATGACCATTAAAGATGTCATCGTACAAAGTGTCACATACTGTAATGACTGAAATATTGGTCATATGAAGTTAAGTGGTTAACTTATAAAATATTGCCACATAACATAATCAGTCTCCCATAATATTAAACTAAATTTCAAAGTATATTATCATGTAGGGTTGTTAGCTTTTAAAAACCAGACCGGGGACAGCTTAGACGCTCCACTTCTGCAGACTTCTATGAGGTTATTCTATGACTTAGAAGAAATATTGGCAAAGTTTATAAATCTTTGTGATAAAAATAAACTAATAATTAACTGTGAAAAACTAATATCATGATTATCTTAATCATGATTATTTTATTAAAGGTATTAAGATAAAAAAAGAAAATTGTATAAAGGATCTAGGCATATATTATGATACAAATATGAAATTTGAAAGACGTTTTAATGAAATTAATTCAAGAATAAAAAGTGTGTTCGGTTTCGTCCGAAATAATCTGAGATGCCTTGATATAAAAGCTTTCAAACTGGTTTATAATTATTATACGGTATACTGTATAACCCATTTTAGATTACGGGTCTACAATTATATTATAGCCTATAAAGAAATTACAGTGATTAATAAATTAGACAAAACATTTAGTTTTATGTCAAAGAGAATAAGAGGACTTAAAAATTTGAAATATGAAAATAGATTAAAAAAATTAAACTTATTAAAACCAAGTCAGAAATTTTTAAAAAATGATTTAGTTTTTATAAAGAAATTATTTTAAAAAGGAATAATAATAAATACTTTATTCTCAATAATATAAAAAATATAAGAAAACATACAGTAATTATCAAATAATAAATTTTTACAGTAAGAATACTATTCTGTTTAGATCAGTTTTCAGAAGATCTACTATGTATTGGAATAGATTTGAGTTTATAGTGTTCAAAAAAGAAATAGATGAATATATAAAGAATGATTGTAAAAAAGTGAAAATTTTAATGTGTAAAGTATGAAATAACAAAGTATTTGCTCAATATTGCTGTAGTTTTTTGTTTCTTTGCTTTATTGTTATTTTTATTGTTTTTGTGTTTAAATTTGTGCACTTCATAGATTGAATTCAGGGTTTACAATGCATGTGTTATGTATAGTAAATTATATAAATGTATCATGTTTTAAGAATTTCAAAGCCACTGTATAAGTGTAAGCTTCAACTTTGAATTAATAAATAATAATAATGATGGGTTCTGGCATTTTTAATTATTGTGAGAGCAATTGTTTCTTGTTAACCAGTTTCCAATAATTATTATACTTGCCTGGTTACATTATTTCTGTATTGTCTCTAAAATAAAAAGATTGGTTAGATTAAATTTAACCTAACTGGAAATATAAATAAAAGTGAAAAAAAAAATTAACAATTTAAAGGTCAAATGTAACAGATTTTTTAAACAAAAAATTTATTGATTTTCAAAGATAATTACTAAAAAAAAAAAAAATTCCACTGGAAAAAAAATTTGAAAATGCATTAAAAAAAAAAGTAATTTAAAGATAAAATTAAGACTATTGCTATCCTCAGTCTGAGATTACAACTTGAAACTTTCACATTTTTTTGGGTTTGAGATTAATTTGATGATGAAACAGTTTCTACAGCTGTTTTCTTTGTAATGATTTAACATGTAAATAGAGGTATATTCAACTTGTATTAAAGGTAATTTGATTTAAAAATAAATAAAAAAACAAATTGGGCCATCTTAGAACAAAGGATGAATTTGATTATGATTGTTTACAAGTATTTAAATCCATAGGATTTCCAGCTTTAAGCTGTCAAAAATAGCAAATATTCTATAGTTAAGTATAACAAGCTGTATTCATTTCTAAACTATGACATCACAAAATATCTCCCATGGTGTATACAGTGGACAATGTTTTAAGGGGGAGGAGCTAAAGACAATTATTTTAAAAGTTGAATTGTAAATAACTTTTTTTTTTTAATTGTTCTAGTGGATATTTTTTATCCTATTTGTTAATGTTTTTTGTTATTTGTTAACAATATATATTACTCATTAATTGGCATTTTAAAACTTCTATTTATATTAGATTTTGCTGCATAAATTTTCACAAAATTGTAAAATTTAGCACGTTGATTTAAAGTTAAGAGTAATTAAAAGTTCAGCTCAGATCAAGTCCACTTATATTCCTGATATCATGTCATTTGGCTGCTATACCTGAAATTATCCACTTTACAAAGGTGTTTGATGGTGATACACTCATGACAAATTGAACTAAGCAAAAGCTCATAACAAACATACACTAATTCTTTGTGTATGTGAAATATCATGCCATCTGCATCACAAGGATGGGCAAAATACTAAAACAACAAAGTATGTGAAAAATACAATTAAAAAAAAACACACTCCCAAAAATGTATCAGAAATATACAATACATTCAAAACTAAAGTATATAAAATATAAAATACTTTTGTATTTTCAATCTTCTTGAAATACCAAATAATTTTTTTTTTAATAAAGCCCATACTGTATATCAAAAAAAATAATAATTTGGTATATGTCAATTTTTTTTAGGTTACAGAATTAAAATACTAATCGGCAATTTTTGGTTTTTACTTTTTAAAACTAACGTGAAAGTATATAGTCATTTATGTGATGCGGTTTTTTGCAAAATTAATTTTCAAAATTATAATTGAAATTTATGTGACTTGAATATTTTTTGTGCATAGATCTCCTTGCCAACTTCAAGTTTTGTAAATTTGAATTTTCAGTGAAATTATTTTTTAAAAAGTTTTGCTATCGCACTTTCTTCCTTTTTGCAAATACAGTAAGTGTAATGACGCAAATGGCAAGTGTACTGTTAATTAAAAATTAGAGTATGTGTATTTGAAATACTAGTATTTTCAATACTGCTCAACCCTGCACCATCATTACATGATGTTTGACATCCTAAAGCTGATGGCGGGGATTAGTTCCTTCCCCAGTATTTTTTGACATGGGACATAGTTTGAAAATTGAGGACAATCCTCGCTAAACGGCGTTGGGTGGCAATACTATAAACATAATCATTGATAATCCATTCCCCATATTAACTTTTCCCTGCAATGTGTAAATACATTGCAGGGAAAAGTAAACACTATGAGTTGCTTCTTCCCTAGGTGTGTAACTTATTTCATATGTGAACCTGGATGTATTGTAAATAGCTATTTTTGTCATTTCAGGTTGAAATGTTTGCTGTGATTGCAGCTAAATTTAATGATGAAAGTGATATCTTATTGAATGAGATGATCAATATACAAAAACAATTATTCACAGAACTTGGTTTACATTTCAGGTAATTTAATTTATTTTTTTTAGTGTAAATAAGTTCTTATAATTTGATTTTTTTAGTCACTGTTTGAATTT
>PXIH01S0016402.1:25523-36942 GCA_003024985.2 Euperipatoides rowelli
AAAATCAACAAATCATTAAATTCTCGATAATTTGTCTGATTTGACAGCCAATAAAAAAGGGGGAACCGTAAACTGTAATTCTCCCCTCTAGGGTAACACAAATTTCAAATTTCCACTTAATTGGAGCATTTTAAAAAATTTAGATTTTTTGGGGCCCCCTATCACCCCCCCCTCTCCCCAAAAAAAATGGCCAAGTCTATTTTTATTGTCTACACTATGGAACCGACCCACAAACCTAACACAAAAAAACTGCAAGTCAATTGAACAAACCTTTGTGGAGAAAATTCAATTTAAAGAGTTCTGAATGATGGAATGACAGGTACACAGAGAACATTTGTTTTTATAATTACAGTAATATTTCAATGATTAAAAACAATAGACTTTTTTTTTTAATGTACACTTGATATGTGGCTTATCAACTATAATTTGCTGCTGATTGGTTGAGAGATGGATGAACTCAGTTATAAGTAATGTTTCAAGAAAATGATATTTAGTAAAGTCATGAGCTACAAATTTAATATTAAATTCAAATGCAGTAATATCAGGCTTCTTGTAGGCCTAATATTCTTAAGATGACATTTTGTGATCAAGAGATAAATGTTTGTACATGTATGTGAGGTGCATCAATCCATACAACCAAGTATATCAGGCAAATAATCTCTAAATAGAATAAGGAATGGCAGAACAATCAGATCTTTCATCAGTCAACAGATCATTCATGGATTTAAAGTATTTTTATAGTCCATTTGATTGTGTGTGTGTGTGTGGTGGGGAGGGGGATCTACTAATTTTATTTTAATAATAATGGATACACTTAGAAAAATTTGTTCAAAATGAAAAATAATATTTAATTAATTTTTAAAAAGTAATTTTTAGCCATTTTAACAACATTTTCTAAATTTTATCAATAACAGTTCAATATAAAAATAGCATCATCCACCTTGAAAAAAATCAACTTTAAACCTATGACTGATGAATCGACCAATACTCAACCCTACATCAGTCTGGGGTTTGCAGAATGTCTGATGTTTTTTAGTAAATCAGACAAGCTGATCACAAAAATGACATTTGTTTTTTTCCATCACCCACAGAATTTTCTGTGGTGTGGGGCTATTATCGAATAAAATACATTATTAGAATTTAAAAATAATTTCTTAGTAAAATGACAATATAATATAAAATACAATACTACACTAAAAGAAGGAAAATTATAAAGTAAAACTGTAGATGGCGTCACTATGACAGTGAATCGTTGATTGCGCAGACACATTTTTCACTCGTCCATGTTTAGTGTCAACACACATTTTTTTGTTCTTTTATTGAAATTTTTGGCAGCAATATGGCATCAAGAGGTTGTATAAATACCCCAGACTCATTTTGCTACATTTGTGGTGAATATGTTGGGAGGAAAAGGCAGCGCGGCATAACCAGTTTTGTTAAAATTGCATATCATGCTTATTTTGGTATGAAGCTTGGCGACCAGGAAAAGAAATGAGCACCGTATAAAGTCTGTTACACATGTGTTGAACATTTACGGAAATGGACTCAATGTAAAATTAAATGTCTTCTATTTGCTATTCCAATGGCATGGGGAGAGCCAGCAGTCATGAAGATTGCTATTTCTGTTTAACCAAAATAAAAGGCTACAATAGCTAAAATAAAACAAAGGGAATGTTGTGTACCCAAATTGCATTTCAGCAATTAGACCTGTACCGCATGGTCCTTATTTACCTGTGCATGTACCTCCTGCATCCTTTGATTTATCATCTGATTCTGAAGAATTAAGTAGAAATGAAACCAAAATCTTGTACACCAGCCCAGAAACAAATATTGAAGCACAAAAATTTACACAAGGTGAGGTAAATAACTTAGTACCGGTACGTGATTTACATCTTTCGAAAGAAAGTGCTCAATTGTTAGGATCGCGACTGAAAAATAAAAATTTACTTGCTACAGGACCAACATTTTCTTGGTATAGAAATCGAGAAAAAGAATATACCAGGTATTTTTCACAAGAAAAATCACTTGTATACTGTACAGATATTCCTGGACTTATAGCTCATTTATCTTCCACCACTGATCATGATCCGTCTCAGTGGAGACTATTTATTGATTCTAGTAAGAGAAGCTTAAAAGGTGTCTTACTGCATAATAGTAATGTTCTTGCTTGAGTAATAAAAGAATCATATGAAAACCTTGATTTTCTCCTCATTAAAATACCGGTAGAATATTAAGAATTTAAATGGCAAATTTGTGGGAATTTCAAAATGTTAACCATGTTATTATACAAAAATGCCCTGTTTCCTATGTGAGTGGGATAGTAGATCTAAAATCCAACACTGGATAAGGAAAGAATGACCTCGAAGGAAAAATTTAAATCCAGGATCAAAGAATGTGATTCGGCAGAACTTAGTGGATCCAAAACAAGTCCTCTTAGCATCCTTGCACATAAAATTAGGGTTGATGAAACAATTTGTGAATGCTTTGGATAAAAATGGTGATTGCTTTCAATATTTAAATGATGTTTTCCCACATTTATCGGAAGCTAAAATCAAAGAAGGTGTGTTCGTCGGCCCAGATATAAGACGGTTAATGAAGGATAAAAAATTTGAGGAAAAGATGAAATCAATCGAGATAAAAGCATGGGTTAGTTTCAAAGAAGTCACTCAGAAATTTTTAGGAAATAACAAGGATCCTAACCTATAAAATAATAGTGGAAGAAATGCTAAAAAAACTTTAAAGAACTAGGTTGTAACATGAGCTTAAAGATACACGTTTTACACTCCCATCTGAGTATTTTCCAGAAAATCTTGGTGCGTTCAGTGAGGAACAGGGTGAGCAATTTCACCAAGATATAAAATGCATGGAAAAACGATATCAAGGACACTGGAATGTCAATATGATGGCAGACTACTGTTGGGGTTTAAAAAGACATATTGAACCAGTTTCAAAATCTAAAGGACACAAGAGTTCCATTGAAGGAAAGTAAAAGTAAAATAAATTTGTCTAATTTTTATAATCAAATTTTTTTATTGATTTATATCTGACTTTATTATTATTTAATTGATTTTTTGAAGTATTTTTTGTAAGTACAGTACATTTTATTGAAATAAATGAATGCTTTGTAAATTGTATATACGCATATTTTTAAAAATGTCTCAAATTCGAAATTTTTAGTTTCACAATTGTAAAAAATCTTTATGTGATACAGAAAAATGGATATTATTTTTGAAATCAGCATAAAAAATATCATATAATTTACATGAAATTATGTAAACGCCAGACAAAAAGTTAAATTTTGCAGGCCTGTGTTATGAATTGATAACTCTGATATCATTATTCTATTCAACTCCCATTTGCCTGTTGTTGTGCCTCCATGCAAATGCACGAACACCCTTTTTAAATCATGAATCAGTCATCTTTAAGCATATTCAAGAAAGCTAATATAATATTATTGTATCGGAATTTAGTATATTACTAGCCTATAATGTTATGTGTGATATTCTTGAATCATTGCTTATAACTGAGCTTTGACCGTTATGTCAATTAATCAGCAGGCCTACTATTTGTAGGTCAGGTATAGATGGACTGAAAAATAGTTCAACTGTCTTGAAAATTAATACTTTTTGTATATATTTTTTCAGCTTTTGTGGTACACTGTTCATACTTAATATTATTTATTATTATTATTATTATTATTATTATTATTACTACGGTATCATTATCATTTTTCATTCCTCACAGTGTATATTCCTGATGAAACCAACCAGATGATAGAAATTTTAATTCAATTTTAAAATGTAAAAAAATATTTTTAATTGTATAGTGTTTTTTAGTGTCTCTTCATTAGTTATAGTAATAATAGGTTTAGTAGTCGTAGTTCTAGCAAATGGAGCTTTAGTATTGGTAGTTGTAGTAAAGTAATTGTAGTATAGTAGCAATAGCATCACTCCTATTACTATTTTATAACTACTATTTACTAAAATACAATCCTTACTTTACTACTACTTTTACAATATGCACATTATATAAAATAATAGAAAGGTCTATATTGCTTAGGTTTAATACTCCTACTCAACCACTCATCCTTGTGCCATATTGTTTAATTTACTGGAAAGCTTTGTTAAGCAAATCTGCTTGATGCTATTTGGGTCTCTCTACGACCTTGTGATGAATTTTTGAAAATTTAGGTTAAAAAAAGCTTTGAGGTTTGCTAACCAGCTGTATATAAATCTCCAGAGCTCCAATTACTCCAGAAACACCTTGAAAAACATTTTTAAAAGTTATTTGTAGCCATTTGGTGATTTCTTTCACTAGTTCTTAATATTATTCCTGGTGATCTTAGGGAAAGAGAGTACTGGTCCTTCTTTGAAAAAGTATTTGTTTTAAATTATACAATATTTTTGTAAAAATTATTTTAAGAAAAAAAAATTTGTTGTGGTTGTTGTCCTCGAAAAATTAATTTAACTAATAATAATAGAGAATAAAATTTCAATTTTTTTAAGAACAAATACAGTTAATAAAAATTACACTAGATATGATTGATTGTATTCTAAGCCATGCTATTAGCTAAAAAAGGGCAATGGTGCTCTTTTGAAGATCTCTCATCACCCCACTGGAAATATTTATGTGGACACCACTGTTCTTTCTACTAAAACTTCTACTATTGCTGCAGTTGTATTAGCTGTTATTGCTATTAATTAATATTTAGTTGGCAAAAATTCTGACTTTTTATTAATGCTTATTATTAATATTATTATTATTATTATTATTATTATTATTATTATTATTATTATTATTATTATTATTATTATTATTATTATTACTATTAATATCCTAAAAATATAATTATTGCTTATTTTTTTTAATTACCATAGTAACTTTTAAATCGGTGTCTTATCAAATTTTATACTATTTTTCATTAATCTAAGTATACTGTAGATAAATCCTTTAAAAGCAGAGTAAAAAAATAACCTGTTAAAGATCATTTCAAATATTTTCTATAATTTATTATTCCTGGAGTTCTTTTTTTTTTTAAACTCTAATTACTGCATTATGTTTGTTCCTAAATATAGCCTACCTAGCATTCTCCTTGAAAAAAATAATAATAGGGAAAATCGCAATTTTTATATATTTTTTAAAAACCATTAATTTCTTATGAAGGGTGTCCTAAGGGTTTTGTGGTGGTCATTGCCTTATCACTCTTGTATTTTAGTCATTTAAGTCTCTCTAACTGGAATTTTTAGTTTCCAGAAATAATTAATCATGCTTTTGAATAATTATTTTTTACTGTATTTAAAATTTGGAAGACGTAGGAAGAAAAATAATTTAGAACAGGAATTTGAACATGTTAAAAAAAATGAAAAGAAAGTAGTAATTATTTTTTCCAATTGGTTAGTTAAGTATTAAGATAAATCAAAGCGCAGCACAAAATATTATGCATGGTCTGATAATTTTTGATTATGATCATTTAATAGTTATGAATGTAATTTCATAAATTTACTATTTAATTGTGTACTGAAACAAACAAACAAACAACAAAAATGTTGAAATTACCGTGTCCCAAATAAAGATGAAAAAAAAAAGTGCCTGTACCTGTTTTTTTTTTTTTTTAATTATTGTTATAGGTGTAATTGTTTGAATTGGGCTATTTTATATTATCTTGCTTGTAAATTTTTCTTTCCTAAAAACCTCATTCATACTTTTAAATATATTTTCAAATCGCAATATCTTTGAGTTTTTGTATATGTATATACTGAATGTGCATGTGTGTATGCATTTATATGTATACACAGTATATACTGTCCATGTTCGAACTGGCAAAAAAAGTTTGAACATTTATTTTTAATTTTTTTTATTTATTATATTTTTAAACATTAAAAAAATTATTAAAAATAAATTAATTACTTTACACGTAATGCTACGCTATGAGCCCAACACCGCTAAAGTAGAGATTCTATAAAAAACATATCCTAATGATTAGTGCTAAAATTTTCACTAAAAATAAAAATTTAAACATTTAATTTTAAATTATTTAGAAAAAAAAGCTTCATCAATTTCTAAACACCCTTGATAAAATGCAGACGAAAAATTAATTGTGACTGAGTACATATTTTTTTTTAAAAAAAAAAGGTAAATAAAAGTATATACCGTACATTTTTTTTTTGTAAACCATGTTATTTCAAACAAAATAACCGTGTAATTTCAAGAATGGTAGTAATACTTAAATCTGTGTTGTTACCAAAATTTGCAAATTAAATTAATTTAAATTAAGGATTGCTTTTATACAGTATATTTAAAATCTATAAACATTTTAATACTATAGACCAGTTTTATTACGATTATTTTATTCATTGTGAAAAATTCAATATATTTTATGAACACATTTACAAAAATAAATCCAAATTCTTAGGCCGGTTTTACACTTACGATTGGATCGTACGATCGTATCACAAAAAGTTTAATACCTTGTCTCTTATGAGGTCATCTTAAGCGATTTGATTGCAGGGTGGAGTTTCGACCACAGAAGACTGATTAATCACAATGTAATTAATTTTTATTTCAAGCACAGTTACTTATTATTCAACTTGTTTTCAGAGTTGTGTCTAGCAATTGAATCACACAATTCGGCTATTAAAAGAACAAAAATATTCATTTTAAAAGTGGGATTTCCCTTTTGATAAATTCCATAATTTTTTATTTCTTACTTTTTATTTTAATTAAAATGATGCACTGAAAAGTAATTAGCTGTCTAAATATCACTATTATTTCAAGATAATAATAAATAATAATAATGATAATAAAAACACCTTTAGATGAGAAAGTGACTAAAGAGAATAAAGGTTGTTGTTTATAAATTAAAGGGAATAAAGATTAATTAATTTTAAGAAAATTAAAATAACAAAAAGATTTCTCCAATCCTTTAACATACACAACATTTGGGCCAAAAAACTACAATCATTAGCTCATTTTCCGTTATCCATAAAGTTTTTAAAATAGCTTTAGACAAATTAATCGTAGACATTGAGATGCGGTCATGCGGATCCTCTCTAGGTTTACCGTATTTGTTTCTGGCTGTTTAAGATTGATGCCTAATGTTCACTATAGACTTCCTCATCCACTATGCGGTCTTTCCTTTGCTCATGATTAAGTAAAACACACACAGCCTTGACAATAGTTATAGTGAAATCAGGCTGGTATGGATTAGTCAAAACCTCAAATCATAATGTGCTTACATGCCAAAATTTAGCATTCTTCCTGTTTCCTGCTGCAATCTAATTACAAGTAATTAAGAATCACAGCCCAAACTTTGCTCAACTTTGGGAACACCTGTGGCTGCGATTGAGTCTGACTAGCAAATCGTCCAATCCAATCGCAAGTGTAGAACTATCCTTAAATTGATAAAAAGTTATGTAAGATTATCACCCATCCTTTCACAAATAATTTTCAACCATAGATTTTGCCTGGGTTCACAAAAAATTGTCGTTTGCTGATGCAGCCCATGGAATGTGAGCTGGATCAGGCTAAGATTTATATAATCTGTTATAATAAAAGAATACACAGCTCCTCACCTTTATAAATACACACAGCTAAATGATGCTCTTTCTAAGTACACATGGCTAAATGATGCACTTTATAAATACACATGGAAAAATTATGCCTTTATAAATACACATGGCTAAATGAGGCCTTTATAAATACACATGGCTAAATGATGCCCTTTATTAACACACATAGCTAAATGACACCCTTTATAAATATACATGGCTAAATGATGCCTTTATAAATACATATAGATAAATGATGCACTTTATAAATACATACAGCTAAATGATGCCCTTTATGAATACATACAGCTAAATTATGCCCTGTATAAGTAAACACAGCTAAATTATGCCTTTTATAAATACACATGGCTAAATGATGCCCTTTATAAATGTACACGGCTAAATGACGCCCTTATAAAGACACACGGATAAATAATGCCTTTATAAATATACATGGATAAATGATGAGCGGAATTTAACCGTTAACAAAAAAGGGTCAAAAATGATCTTACTCTTATTTTTATCCCGTCATTTTGACATGCTTTGAATTAGTAGAAAGGATGTTTTGATTAAGTGTAAATTGATCATCTATTTAATTTGTCATTTGAGGTAGGATTGCCTTAGGATACTTGAATACCGGTACTCAGTTCTAAATTGATTCCTAATAACCTAATGAGATACCGGTACCGATTTTCTCATTTATCCCCCCCCCAAAAAAAAAAATACAATAATGTAAATGTAAGAAGCTTAAAACTATATTTAAAAAAAAAAAGTTCAGAATTAAATAAAGATAGTTTAATTTATTGACCACCAGTTCAAAATAATGTATAAGTTTTTTTGTTTTTTTTAATATACTGTAATAAAATATGAAATGGACCAAACAAGCTGCCTAACTTTGATACATCCTAACTGAGTATTTAATAGAAATTAGGAATCAATATTAAATTACCAAAATTATTTATAATTATTAAAGTGATTCAATTAGCCTAATATTAAGTCTGCTATCTTGTTATTTTTAATGAAGTCACCATGGTAATTTAAAAACTTTAATAGTGTCGGTTGTGTTCATGCATTGTTTTGGCTAGCCTTCTACGTATTTTGAATAAAATTTGTTGTTAAAAATAATAATGATTGGAACTTTAGTCTTTGTACTCAGCATGCACTTTCTCTCTCTTTCTCATTGCTTTGAATTGAAATCTTTTCCCTAGAATTTCTCAAATTGCTAAAAAATACTTATATGTGCCGGTTACATCGGTGGCAAGTGAACGTCACTTTTCAGCGGCTGGCAGTGAGAAGTGTCTAGAAGCTGGCTGATGAATAATCCACTTTTACAGCGTTTTTGACATCTACACATGTATTTCATCATTACGGTAGAGCTTGGGAAGTTGTGTCATAATCCTCCAAATCAATCAAAAAATAATTATTTCACCTCTAGATTATCATAGATTGGGTCAAAGTGGGTTTAATATGTAGTTGGAGTTAGGGTTATGGTAAGGTTAGGGCTGTAAATAAAAAAAAATAAGGCAGCTATTCATTTTGATCACATGACTAAAAATGTGGATTATTCACCCTGTTTCTAGAATATCATCTGGTCGTGTCATAACAAAACAAAGGCCACGATTACTACTGGAAACCTCTCGGTCACTCTTGTTTGTTTGTCAATCGCAACAGCTGTATTATTAAATATAAAAACTGAATATATATTTTTTTTGTTTTAATGTATAACTAACTAGCCTAGATTATGTTTTTTTTCTTTTTTACTGACAGATTAATTGTTGGCACTGTGCTTATTTTTTTTTTTTTTCAAATTATTTGTATTTTAATATTAAAAATATATATAAATTAACTAGCCAATTTTTTTTTTTTTTTTTAAATTGTAGATTAGATTTTTACTTGGTTACCAAAAAGGGGTAAAAGGGAATACTCGATTCCAATTAAAATATGTGCATGGGAGGCCTAATTTGTGGTGAAATTACTGTTTTACTATTTAATATCAACTAATACTCCTAAACATCATGATTGTATTATAATTTATTTCATTCTTATTGGCTGCCCTCTTTCAGTTATTTTACTTATTGGTTGGTTGACTTAAGGAAATTGTACAGTAAGTTTTTTCTTGATTCATTGAAAGACTTATTAAAAGGACAATATTTTAATATAATAATAATAATAATAATAAACCTGTAATGACATTTCTGATTAATGTTAGACTGTTAACCAGTCAAATGATTGATACATTTCACTATCAATCAACTGAATAGTCAAATAATTCTTTTGGCTTTGGATGGTCAAAATCTTTTGTGTCATTAATAGTGATTTGACTGATGAATTATATTTTGATGATCAGCTGTCTCAAATGCCAGACACTAATTATTGTAAGGAAATGTTTATGTTTACAACAATATTATATCTAACGAAGTTAAAAATATCAGTAAAATTTCTTAAACTTTACTTGGCAAACCATTATATTAGTAATATTTTTTATTTTTAAGAATTGAACCAATTTAAAAAACTTTATTTCCTGTAATCTATTGTTCTTTTAATGATAATTTTGTTTTTGTTTTCATTTATTCAAATAATATACGAGACAAAGGTCAATCATGTTGAAATTAAAATAAATATTATATTGCACTAATTGACTACAAAACACTAAAATTTTGATTGTTTCACAATTTTGTTGTCAATATCTTGAATTTTGTAAATTCCATTAGAAAGTAGTTCTATCCACCTTGAACTATTTACTAATAAATATATGTTACGCTCTTGTGGATTCAAGACTTTTTTATTCAATACCAGTACATTGAAGAAAAGACAAATTAGACAATATAAAAACCGCCAAGATCCTTGATTACTAATTTTTATAATAATTTCTCTTTTAGACAAAAAAAAAAAAAAAAGTATAATATAACAATAATTATTACAAAGTATGCTGATGGCAAAATCTTGACATATTTTGGCTAATCTTGGCCTTGAGCAGTCAGAGGAAGTTAGAAGACTGGCACAATCTCTTTAACTAACTAGTCAACTGAGAGAACAAGACCTAACAAGATATTTGACAAGCCAGCATTAATTATTCATAACACTTGGCACAATTCTGTCAAGTTTAATGTTATAAAATACCCGGGTATTTAATTTTAGGGGTAAATACCCTGGGTAAATATCCAAAATGATTATTTACCTGGGTATTTATGTTTTCACTTTAAAATATCAAGAAAATAAACTTACATATTTTAATGATAAATAAAGTTTGTATGTTTGTACAGCAGATATCTCCCACATCTTTCTAGATAGATCTGTCAAATTTTGCATAGTTAGTTAATGTCGAAAAACTTAGATATTAAGACCAAATGCGCATTTTAAAATGTAGGCTAATAAATATTGGGCGGAGTACCTGCCCCCTTTCTATCGGGCGGGGATAATTA
Organism: Euperipatoides rowelli; assembly: GCA_003024985.2. Lineage (NCBI taxonomy): Eukaryota > Metazoa > Onychophora > Udeonychophora > Euonychophora > Peripatopsidae > Euperipatoides > Euperipatoides rowelli. Next base: position 36,493 of record PXIH01S0016402.1, read on the forward strand.
GAAACCCTGTTTCTACCGTCCTTACCCTCTGTCGATTGTCTTGTCAGTATTTTGTTATGAGATAGTTTAGCTAAGATTTCATCAACATTTTACTGTATAGCTTCAGCGTAGCCATGCCATTAAGTACAATCAGTAATTAGTTTCTTAAAACTGCAACTTTTTCTTGTTAGGTGGTGAAGTAGGCTATATAAAAATGTCATTGAGCCACATTAACAGGTCAGTTGTTAGGTTCGTTAAAATATTAAGTAGACTTACTAAACAGTACTCCATTATTTTCCAATTTTTATAAGAGGTATTCTATCAAAAATTATTATTTTCTATTCTGATTTATGATGTTTAAAGTATGATTTATTGTATGAATTATGAAGAACCTTTGTTAGAATGTAGGCATTATACGATAATGAATAAATTAAAAACGTTGATGAAAGCGTCTCAGCATATTGCAAATAA
>PXIH01S0016406.1:10271-21731 GCA_003024985.2 Euperipatoides rowelli
CTATTAAATTAAATTAACAAAAATATAAAAATAAGAATTAAAAAAAACTCATTAAATTTACAAAACTATACTGCTACTTAATTCTCACCCATTAGATTTGCATAGAGGGAAAATAGCCGTTAGTTAAAGTGGTCGTGCAGTGACATTTCACTCGCTGTCATCATTTTTGGGGTTGTCTATATTGGAGTGTGTATCATGTGACCGACTTTTTAAAATATTAATATAAAATCAACAGAACATTAAATTTAAAAAAAAATAGAAATTCATGAATTATATGGCTACACTTTCTATATGCATTAAAAAAGAAATTGGTGATAGTATACCTTTAACTATCGAAACTATAAGAAACAAGTTACTAAGCAAAGATAAATAAATGAGTCACAGCCCATAACAAGAAAATCTCAGAATTTAAAAGGAATAAAAATTAAGCTAACTGTCTAACAGAATGAAATATATTTAAAGACAAAACATAATTTGCTAAAGAAATTATTAATGGAAATTATTAAAGATTATGAAAGAAATATGAAAAGAATAATTGCAATGGAGTACAGAATCATTAGAAAGAAAAAGAATATATGCAAATAGATTAGCAAAAATATTAAAAGAAACAGAATACTGTATTAGCCAAAATATAAAAATTAATAACTAAAAGAATATTAGCCAAAATATTAAAATAATGAAAAGAATATTAGCCATAATGTTAAAAGGAATGAAAGAAAGATTAGCCAGAAATTAATTATTGAAAAGATATCACAGAGAATTAATATACAAATTAAGAATGGATATAATATCTGTATATTCTCAATACCCGAGACAATGTAAGGTATTAATGAATGACATAATTAGACAAATTAACAATAAACAATTCTCAATACCCCGAGACAATGTAGGATAGTAATGAATGCTGAAGTATGATGTAGTATACATAATTCATAATCTAAGAGGAAGGAAACTAATATACAGGGCTATATAAATATGTTAGAAAAACTTTAGTGTTTTATTTTTCCCAAGCAGAATAGGCTAGCAATAATTAAGTAAAAGATAAACTGATGAAATTAGCAAATTAAAAGTTGAATAAAGTAAATTAAAATCGGTTCAGAACCAATATAAAATAAAACTAGAGCCAGAGTAATAAGATCATGACTCCCAAGCGATCATCCCAGTCATCTGGAATGTTTCTCTAAATGCTTGCTAATGTTTTCTGCCTTTCTATCAAGAAACAGAGAGAAATTTATAAAGACAACTTCAAAGGGCCATCGAATAAAAGGAAATAAGAAAAGTTGATATAAATATATACAGTAAGGATTTTAATTAATTCCGGGCCTAATAGACATAAATTTACAGAATCAGAGAAATAAAAATTAAGTTTAATTAATGAATATGATTATAAAGATAAAATATAATAATATTGAAAGGAATGTGAAAAACCCAAGAAAATCTGAAGAGAAATTCTAAGCTGTCAAATAGTAATTAATTGTTTTACAGGCTGGAAAAGCCACAAGCCATTCTTTATGGGCTATGGGTGATTTTGCTGACCCATGGGGTGTGAACACAGGTAGAGCACCAGAACATATGTTTGAATTGTTAAAGTCCACAGAGACAATTTAAAAGAACAGGAATCCAGGGGCCTGGGTATCAGCCACCCCTGACAGGAAAAGTTAGATGAGATTTAAAAGGTCAACATGGCTAAAGCATTGACCAAATTATGAATTAAGAGAATTCAAGAATGNAATTTAAATGAAAATTCAAATTTATAAAAGTTAAAATTGACAAGAAAATATAGAAGTTTTCATAAATTTTATTGTCATTTTGAAAAACTAAATTTGCAAAGACATAAACAAGAAATACAGTAGATGATTTATCATTTTAATTATGGTATGTATGGTAATTTTAAAAAAAATGTTTGACAAATCCTTAGATCAGAAATAAAAAGACAAACCAACTCTATTTGACATATTTAGGTGATCTATAAAAAATAAAAAGTATTTTGTATTTTAGATACTTTATTTTTGAAAGTATTTAGTATTTCAAATACATTTTTGGGTAAGTATTTTGTATTGTATTTCACATACTTTTTTGTGTATTTTGCCCATCCCTGCTATCTATAGGCCTATCTATCTCTGTCTATCTCTAGCTATCTATCTCTAGCTATCTATCTATCTCTATCTATTTTTATATATTTATCTCTATCTATCTCTATCTATATATCTTTATATATCTTTATCATCTAGCCCTATTTATATATATATAATAATGTTTGCTTCGTTTTAAAACAAACACTACAGGTAAAAGATGATGAGAACAAAAACTGGCAGGAAAATATATTTAATCTGGTGCTATTGCATAATGAAAATAATAAACCCTCCTTCTGTACATCTACAGTATAATACTGTCTTAGAAGGGAGCTGACACCTAGAGGAACAGCCCTCTAGCTTACAATAGATTGAAAATAATTAAATAAATGATAAAACAGATGATTGCTCGCTAGAGGGTCTGCCCTCTAATATGCGAGTGATGCTACTGTTTGTACGCACGTTCTTCCCTTTATATTAAAAGAAGAATGTGCATACAAATTAACAAATAAATGAATAATTAATTAGCACATTCAAGCGATTTGAATATTTCAGGAGTTAATTAGATTCAGCAACCTCTCACGTTACTCTAATATGACATTTACACAGCGTTAGTTACGCAAATGCCCTATTAAGAAAATAATTAAACCCTGAAATAACTCGTACACTTGAATGCACTAAATAATCAATAAAACAATATCTTACANTATTTTCTATATTTTATCATTAAATAATTCTATTATCTTTTCAGATCTAAACTTGAAAGTTCTCAGATTTTTCATCATACTAATCAATTGCAAGAAATTTTGGAAAGATGGGTCATTCAATTGCATCATACTACTCTTCTAATTCTTAACTCATCAAATTTTAAATGTGAGGACTTAGTAAATAAATTTGAATCACCAGGAACCAATGGAATCACTTTACCTACTTCCAATTCTACACTTTTCTACAATGGTATTTTTTCTTCTAATCCTAAAAAAGATTTTCTAACGAATGAAGAAATTCTTCAGCTCCATCAGTGCTTAAGAACACAGTTTTATAAACATTCTACCATTTCAGAATTGGTCACATTATGTTTTGAAGTTGGGATTTTTAGGATTTCTACCTTTTTTAATTTATTAAAAAATGATTGGCAACTTCATCTTTCTCAGGAAAAGTGTGTAAATAATAATCATGTAGTTCAAGAAAGCTTAACTAAACCCGGTAGAAAGTCTTCCTCTGTTAGTTTAACTTTAAAATTACCCCATGAAATTAATTCATTGGATTTACCTATCATCAGGAGTAGTCACTCGCCTCCTTTCAGTTCTGATCAAAATATTCATGTAAATAGTATACCTCCATCATTGGGAAATAATTTATCCCTATCTTCCAAATATTTTTCTCCTCTCCTGCATGGACAGTCATTAGACATTGATATTGAAGCTGCTGTTTTTATAAAACTTTATTTTCCATTGTTGGATATTATTCGCATTAAAAAAGCTATCTCGTATCAAGATGGTAGAAGATATCACCGCTGGAGTGCCTTAATAGATTGTATTATTGGTAAGGTACATTCAATTAATATAATATTTTCCAATTATTTGAAAAAGGGAGGGATATTTGTTTACGGTGGTCGGTGGATTATATTCAAATTTAATTTTATTCATATCAATAATTTTTTTCTTTTTTCTTATTTTTTTGTTAATCTGTGGGTTTTTTTATTTTTTAGAATTTTATAGCTTTAAAGTGTTTCTTAGAGAAGAATATTAATTTATTAAGTTCTAATTTTCATAAAGAAATGATAAAAAAATGGAAGTAAAGATTTTTTTTTCATATTTATCTTAACTGCTTATTATTGTTGGATAAACATTATCCACTATCATTTTGACCCGGAGAATTCGGGTTTAGCAATCATTCTCTGGACTCTGAGTTTTTTTTAAGAAAATTCTTCGGATTTTGAGATTTCCAGTTAATAAAGAATGCATTAGCCTATACCTTTTCTTTGGAATTGTGCTAGTAGCACAATTCTGCGCTATATAATAAAAATATTTAACAGTTATCAAAATATTTATAATGAAAAATGTAGATTATATACAGTAGATTCTTTGAATGAAAAATATAGATTATATAGATGCTTTGACTTTTTTTTTCTTACAAAAAAAAAAAAAGTGTATCAAAATATTTTCTTTGGTTCAGCATCGTCGCAATGTTGGCAACCCTAGAAAAGAATGAATACAAATATGCCGGATAAGAACAGACCATAGTCCAGCTCGGTTGTTCCTGGTACTAATCTAATACTTTTTTATAATTTATTTTTTTTTTTTTNCAGTGGAATTTTTTTTATAGTAGGCCTAATTGTCTTTGAAAATCAATAATAATAAAAAATAAAAAAACAAATCCGTTACATTTGACCTTTAACTAATAATTGCAATAGCATTATTAGGACAAGCTGAATAAATCCAGAAATTAAGAAGAAATATTTGAAAGCATAAATATGAATAAATCATTAACTAATAACTGAAATATTATTGTTGGAGTTGCCTGAAACAAATCCAGAGATAACCAGTGACTTTTGGAAATATGGAATATGAAAATTGATAAATAATAATTGCAATATTATTATTGGGACAATTGTAACATTAAATGTCATTTAAAAGAAAACATGATAGAATTCAACTACTGACCAACTGATAGAAGTAATTATTTAATAGACAAGAAGCATCAATTAAAACCTTAAAATTTGAATTTGATTTCTAGTGATTGAAATATTATTATTGGATTAGCTATACAATAAATAGAAGAAATTAAAGAAATACAATACAAATAATGAAATTAATTTTGACCATTGGTGAGAGAGAGCAAGAAGGAGCAGGGTGACAGCTGAGACTCCTGATTAATGAACCCAGGCATGCTTAACTGCCCTGTCTGCTGTTGCTTGACCAACCAACGCTCTCAAGTACTCATTAACCACTGCCTAATTATACAGCTGAAATGACTATATAAACCAAAACTTTGAAGATTTCCTCGTCGGTCATATAAAAATTTGAACACTAACCAACTCAGAGAAAAGGGTGATTGTAGTGCTCCTTTAGACTTGCCTATAACATCTGCAGGCTGGGGAAGTCACTATAATTTTTTTTATTAATCAACAGTAAATAATTTTATTTAAAATAAATATGAAATCCTGCCTAGTCCCTAAAGTTATTATGAAAGTTATTAAATTCCAAACCTATTCAAAGTAATATAAAAGCTAATCACAGAAGTAATATAAAAATATAAAGACTGATAATGAAGAATCACCTGATTTGAGAAAAAGCACAGGATCAGAGGTTCCAACATTCCACAGCAAATAGCTGTACAGGTTTGAACAAACTTTTATTGAGGTTAAATAGCCCTGTTTCCCCTAACTTTAATTGAATTTCTTCGTAAGAAGAAATATTCTACGAGTAAAATTATGCAATTGCAAAGAAAAGTAACTCACGAATATTAAATAAATAACTGACCACTGAATTAAATGCTAGCTAAAAGAAATTATAACTACGAAAGTTCTAGTTCTAGATGAAGCTATTTGAAATTAAGTTTAACTCCAGCTAAAGAACAATTAGCATGAACACTTAAAGAACAATTGGTATTGAAAGGACTGGAGAATTTGAAATCTGAACATTAGGGCAATTTAAAAATTATTAGAACTATAATGGTTACTTTTATGGTTGAATACTAAATAATATTGAATCTATGTATGCCATATATGTATTATGCAATTGCTTATTCAATTTCGTAAGTGGTGATGCCTTCTTTTGGTTAATGTTAAACTACCAACTATTAAGAGTAAATTATGAATGTTAAAAATAACCAAAACTTTAATTCCTATTGAAAAATATTTAACTTGCAGAGTAGAGCATTTATTATAAGTATAATAAAATTTTTAGCTAAAATAAATTAATGATTAATTACACCCTTAACATGGCCACATCCCACTCTCGAACTATAATTAAAAGGTCAAATGATTTTTGTCATTTTTATGAAATAATTTTATGGTAAAGCATCATCAAAAATTAAGTCGATCAATTACTTACCAAAAATTTTAAAAATAGACCCAAATATCCATTGATATTTAAAAATATGAGCTATTTGAAAGGTTAATTTAGAGCTAATTTAAGCTAGTGATATCATGAATCCAGGTCTTGAACAATCAGTTTAAACATTGAAATTTATTGAACTCCGCTCTGATATAAACAATAAGTACTATGAAATTAAACATGTTAAAACTGTAAATACTTGAGATACGACCAATTATTATACGGTCGCAGAAAAAATATAAGAAAAAAAAATGTGTATATACAGTAGATACCTCGAGTCTCATCACTGTCCATAAACACACATATATTATTAGAAAAATGATAAATGTTTTTAGGTGCAGTTGAAGGAAACCAAGCTTTGCTGTCAAGTGATGGTTGCTGGTGTAAAATGCAGGTAAACATATCAGTAGACACAATTATTGTCACATATAATGAGTCTTGTGCATATACTGTATATATAAATAAATGTAAACATTACTGCCCTTGTTTTGTGCCTAATAATAAAAAGTACATTACTGTTGTTCCCTCGCCTNTCAGTCGCACTTCCAGGTTTAGAAATCTCCGGTAGTAGTTGCAATTCAATTACTGAATACACGCTTAGATCTCAATTGATCTCAGTATTTAAAATTTTTGTTGTAAATATATTCTTATTCTTATTTATTTATTTTTTGTATGATGATATTTATGTAATAAGTCCTAAATTCTCTGGGCTAAGGACTTACTTTATTTCATGAATGAAATAACTAATAATAATAATATGTCGTAGATCACCTTCGATCTCGTATGGATTATTGGCAGTGATTTAACTAGATAGACCTCTGTTCATTTTTAGGCCCTACCCTGCTTCTAGCAACATCACCAATTAGACAATTTCCCTTTTACATCATTAAAATCACACCGTACTAGGTCCCACCTATTACAACCAACAAATGAAATCCTGATAAAATTGGAAAAGAGACATGTTATAACCTCAGATCCTCCATGCTCAGGCGGTCATCCACAGTCAAAAGCAGGAGATACTAGTAGGGAAAAATAACATCACAGGTACGGTACCGAAAACTCTTACTGAAATTAACCTAGAGATACCTGCAATGTTCAAAAATAGTCATTACCTCATTAAATTAAAATTCCAAATAATCCACACTTATATAATATTTAAGGAAGGTTAAAAGAAAATTAGTTCCTCTTCTTATCCCGCCCTTATGTGCCTAAAATTACCGCATCTGACTTCACCCTAGAAAAACAATCATCAAAAATAAATCATAAAAATAGCATAATAAAACTATACCTGGACATGGCAATAATTACTCCAACACAAATTTACACTTTAGCAACTCATTCTATATGTATTTACAACACTCATTATTAAATACATCATTAATAAAATAAAAATCAATTATATTCAAAATTTAAAGAAATAAATTAATTAAAATCTATAAAACAAACCCCACTCTATTCATCCACATTCACATATAACCTTACTATTTGCCGACCTGTAAAAAATGTTATGATTAGTTCAGTACTGATTATTTTATATTTATTAAAAAGTGATAACTTCAGGCTACTGGTTAACGTGGCTGGAACCGGAACGGATAATTCAAGTTCATTATAGNGCAAATGACCATCATAAAAACTTTAGATAATTTCACAAGTCAGGATACAATTACCAGTCGGTGATCAGTGGTGGTAGGCTAAATTTGTTGATGGATCGGAATCTGGCTGGTCTCAGCCCTGCTATTTTTGCATATTGGCTTATATCATAATCAGCTCCCCAACTGACCAGAACTTTGCCTTTTACAGAGCAAGAATTCAGGCACCATCTCTCAGTTTTGGGCCAAAAATTAGCTTAAATACTCAGAAATATTTGCGGTTCAAGAAAAATCAGACAAGATTACATTTATTGAAATTCATTGGCTGCTTTAAATTCACAAAAGAAGATTGGATCAGACCCAGTCGCTGTGTAGTATAGTCTGAATATTATAATAATTATAGTAGTAGCGTGGGTACGTTATGTACAGGATTGGCGAAAAGTTTTAATGTAAACATAGCGCTAAATTTGAAAATCCATTAGCCATAGGTTATATACAGTATGTAACAAAAGTAGTTAAAACAATTTTTCTGCATTCGGTAACCTAATCCAAAATTCCTAAACATAATTATGACATCAAAATAGTCCTTCCTGTAGAATTTGAACTGTCTAGAGGCATTATTTTGGGAGGTATGAATTTATAAAGTTTGTAAAATATTTATATTTCTCAGTGATCCAACATGGCACTGATTTCCCAGGTTAAAGTATAGGGATAAAATCGGTAATCTTAAATAAACAAATTTAATGCTCTTAAACCCCTTAAACGTTTTATTTAACTGCAGAAAATGCAGTCATAATGTTGCATTTATTTTCCCTAGTCAAAATTTTATGCATTTTTTTTTTACTTCCTTGTTTCTTAATTCATTATTTATCAATAAATTAAAAAAAAAATTGATTGNTATACAATTTGATCATGTAATTGTTTATCATATAATACATTCACTCCTGGTGGCCTATAACAATTTCCTATCAGTATTTTTTCCCCCTTAATATCCAATTTGAGGATTTAAAATGGCGATTCTGAATCGACTTTTGAGTGGAATTGTTAAATTGAAAATGGCGATTGAAAATCGCCATTGGAGTGGAAAGGATTAAATTGTAAAGAAAAAATGTTAATTTTTAATCGACTTTGGAGTGTAAGAGAAATTTTTATAATGACATATTATCGACATTTGAGTGGAAAGGGGTTAATGGAACATTTCAGAGGCATACCAACGTTGAGTGTGCCATGGGCTGGCTTAATTAAATGCACCCTTATTGCCTTATTGACAACAAAAAAATTATTTACCCCCCCCCCCCTCTTGGCACCCTGGGTAAATGCCTGTATGGTCTACCCCTCACTTCATCACTGGAAAACTTTGATCATCTCTTTTAGGATCTCCATCCTTAAGTTTTAAATTAAAAAAATAGGCCAAAAATTCAACATACAGTATTAAGGAACTACATCTAAGTAACACTGACGATTTAGTTAGTTCCATTTGAAAGAAGAAGAAAAGAAGGAATATGCACTTGGAACTAACTTATTAACTCATTTATTTTCTCATCATTGAAAAGCTAGGTGATCAACCTAACATTCCAATTTGTAGTTTATCAGAAATCAAATACATACTGTATGTCGAATGAAAAATAAAGTAAATTATACAAAGATATGGTTCTGCAGAGAGGATGAGTAACAACATCAGATACAATCCAACATATTTTGGGCATCATAAACTACTTTGCATCAACCTTGTTACATTATTTACATTCCTACCATTTATTCTATCTTGAACTCTAACTCCAACTACCGTAGTTTCAGCAAATTTTAATTCATCTACCTGCAGAATCACATCCGAGGACTCTAAAAATCAAAGCAAAATTTCTCTAAAATAATTAGAAAAATTAAAAAAAAAATTGTTAGCAGGGTGGGAGAGAGTGGAAAAAAAACAAATTTTTTTGATTAAATAAAAATTATTAATCAAATCTTTTTTATTATTAATAGGCTATAAATCGGATTTCTGATTAAAACCTGAAGACAATGGCATAGCCTGTAATAATAAAGATTTTATTTAAACTTATTTTTTTGCTCCTGACTTTGAAACCTCAAAGTGGTAATGAGAGCCTAGGTTAAATAGATGACACATTATGCCAAAGCTAGATTTCTATTGCCTTGACTAACTCTTAGCAAATCACAGAATGAAGTTGAGCCTTCCCAGCCAGTAGGCCTAAGCTGTTGTGGATGCCGATGGCTGAAGCTCTCATTTATAACCATATTCCATTCTTCATGGTCCAGAGAAAATTGTCTTGCATCGATGATGTTTAGCCATCATTGAATTTTCCATGTCTCAGGTCACTGTCTCCATACAAGTTAATGTGGAAACATAGGCTAATCCATCCTGCACATGTCCATACCAACACAATCTATTCTGTTTGATCGTCTCTTCAACCAACCTTTGACCATAACATTTCATTTTAATGATGGTATTATAGTGTCAATTACTGCTTTGAATAGCAAAGGTGAATTATACAGCCCTGTCTGATCCCATTCTGGTTTGAAAAATTCTCAAAGTTCAGCTCTGATGGCATTAGAATTTAAGTACATTTCCTGTAATAGTCATATGTGCTACTCTGGCATTTGTTCAGTTTGGAGTAAGTGCCATGCCAAAGTGCTGCCCATTCACAATGTCAATAAAGACAATAACCATTTTCTTTTTATGTCTGATTTGTTTTTCCATTAGCTGTCAAATTGTGATCAGCTGGGGACAACATACGTGTCCTAGATGAAATCCAGCCTGTTCCACTCCGGAAATTTGGTCACAATGAACCAGTAGATGTTTTTTGATAATGCATGTGAAGATCTTGCTGACTATTGAAAGCAGACATATTCCGTGATAATTTTTGCAATCCTGCTCATCCCCCATTTTGTGGACAGGTATGATAACTGCCTTTTCCCATGCCGCTGGAATGTGGTCTATATGTCATATTTGTTTCAAAAGTGAACACATATGCTGGACAAAAGGCTCCCTGCTGGCTTTGAGCAATTCTTCTGTGGTGCCATTTATGCCATAAGCCTTTTCAGGTTTCAGTCTGTTTATTGCATCCTTTACTTTCTCTAAGAGGGTTCTATATGTGTCATTATGTGTTCAGGAGCATTATATAAATAGGTAATGTAGTGGTTCCTGAGGGATTTTATGGATATATAATTGGTGAAAAGTCCTTCCATCTCTGCAATCTTTCAGCCAAGTAACAAACAAATTTCCCATCCTCCTATGTATTGTGTCACTTGTGTATGCCATTTCCACTAAGTTATCTAAGTGGGGTGTAGAATGGTTGGTATTGAGGTTTTGGTGCCATGATTTCCACATCTGTGGCCAAAGCTTTCCAATGAGCCTCTCATTACTGTTTCAACCATCATTTAACTTCTCAGTTTGTCTGTATTGCATTATAATTGCTGAGTTTAGCACATTTCCATTTATCAATCAAGTCCAGACATTCATCTGAAAGCTAAACCTGTGTATGTTGATGCATGGGTGGGCAGAGACAATTGACACATTCATAGATCACTTCAGAGACCTGTCTACTTCCTGGGCCAATATTTCACATTTATTTGTCGAAGCCAGCTGAAACTGATATCTACATTCTGGTTGTGCCCGCTTACACTCAATGAACTTCAAATACAAATGGAGCCTACATTACTAGATTAATAAGATCTTTTCATAAAAAAAAATAATTAGGCTAAAATATGATTTTACCATTGTTG
>PXIH01S0016417.1:9186-20203 GCA_003024985.2 Euperipatoides rowelli
ACTATATGGCAAATTATCACTATAACAGAAAAAAAGTTCTCAAGTAGAATTTACTGTAGTGTATATTAACACTATAGCAGAAAAAAGTTCACAAGGATAATTTACTATAATGTATATTAACACTAGAGCAGAAAAAAAGTTTGCAAGTAGAATTTACTGTACTGTATATTAATACTATAATAGAAAAGAAAGTTCACACATAGAATTTACTGTACTGCATATTAACACTATAATAGAAAATAAAGTTCACAAGTACACTTTTCTTGTAGTGTATTTGATCTCTAGTAAAAAAAATCACATGTACAACTTACTATATGGCATATTGTCACTATAACAGAAAAAAAGTTCTCATGTAGAATTTACTGTATTGTATATTAACACTATAGCAGAAAAAAAGTTTGGCAAGTAGAATTTACTGTACTATATTTGATAACTCTAGTAAGAAAAAAATTTCACAAGTACAATTTACTGTATATTAACACTAAAAGAGAAAAAAGTTCAAAAGTAGAATTTACTGTACTGTATATTAACACTATTATAGAAAAGAAAGTTCACAAGTAAATATCTCTTGTACTGTATTTGATAACTGTAGTAAGAAAAAAGATTTCACAAGTACATTTACTATACTGCATATTATCACTATAACAGAAAAAGTTCACAAGTACAATAATGTACTGTATATTAACACTAACAGAAAAAAGTTCACAAGTACAAATGACTGTATTTGATAATTGTAGTAGAAAAAATCATAATTGTAGGATAGTCAGCACCGTAGAACTTCAAATAAAAGTTAGGAGACAACTAAATCTGCACAAGTGGAATAAAGTTAGGGGAGTACTAACTTTGTACTGTATATAAAAAAGTTCACAAGTACAATTTACTATACTGTATATTATCACAATAACACAAAAAAGTTCACAACTAGAATTTACTGTACTGTATATTAAAGCTGTATTTTATACCAATACTAGAAAAAATTATAAGTTCTTCATGCATCATTCTGTCATCTTATGATGCCACTTCCAGTCATGCATCTTGAAAAAAAACCTGAATGTATCTTAAAGAGAAAAAATTCACAAGTACAATTTCTTGTACTTTATTTTATAGCAGTAGTAGAAAGAAATTCATAAACATAATTTACTGTATTGTATTTAATAACTATAGTAAAAAAAATTCTTAAGTATGAAACTGATCATACTACAGTATAATGACTGTAATAAAAAAGTTTACAAGTACATTTTTTATTGAAGTGTATTTTAATACTATAGTAGGAAAAAATTCATAAGTACGTTTTCTTATACTGTATTTTATAACTGTAGTAGAAAAAAACTTTACATGTATAAAACATATCATAAGGTATGATAACAATGTAATAGAAAAAAATCATGAGTATAAAACTTATACTGTATTTTATAACTAGTAGAAAAAAATCATATGTATGAAACTTATACTGTACTTGATACCTGTAGTAAAAAAAATCTACAAATAAAAAAATATGTTCTTCACACAACATTCTGCACATCCTATGATGTCACTTTCAGTCAGCTATCTTGAAAAAAGACCCGGATGTACCTTAAAGTGAAAAAATTATAAGTTCTTCATACATCATTCTGTGCATCCTATGATGTCACTCCCAGACAGCTATCTTGAAAAAGACCCAGGATGTACCTAAAACAGAAATAATTATATGTTCTTCATGTATCATTCTGCACATCCTATGATGTCACTCTCAGTCAGCTATCTTGAAAAAGACCTTAAAGTGAAAAAAATTATAACTTCACACATCATTCTGCGAATCCTATGATGGCACGTCCAGTCAGTCATCTTAAAAAAGACCCGGTTATATCTAAAAGTGAAAAAAATTCACAAGTATATTTTTCTTGTAATGTATTTGATAACTGTAGTAGAAAAAAATTCATTTGTATGAAACTTATCATACTGTATTGGATACCTCTAGTAGAAAAAATTTTCAAATACAATTTCTTACTGTATTTAATAACGATAATAAAAAATTCATGAGCACCGGTTCTTCTAGGTGCTGCCCATGCTTTACTCAAAGGAACAGCTAAATATCCTATACCATACTGTATGTAAAACAATATCCAGACCTGCAAGCAAGCGTAATACCACTCAAGATAATTTATTTTATGGACAAATTCCTAAAAATCTTGTTCTAGCCTTATTGGGTAATTCAGCATTTAATGGAGATTATACAAAAAATTCATTTAATTTTCATCACATTGATTTTAATTATCTTGCCTTATATTTAGATAATGAACAGTATCCATTTAAACCATTACAAATGGATTACAAGAATAATTTATATCTTAATGCATACAATATGATTTTTAGTGGTACCGAAATTTTTTTTAAAGATGTTGGAGGGGTTATTACTTGTGAAGATTATGCCTATGGATACATCTTTTACTGCTATGGTTTAAGTCCCGACTTAAAAACTCAAGATCATTATTCACTTATCAGACATAGAGATTTAAGACTCTATTTACAATTTGTTGTTCCTTTACCACCGACTATAGTTCTCATCATTTACGCATTCTTTGAAAATGTTTTAGAAATCAATCATAAAAGAAAAATGATTTACAACTATAGCAGTTAAAAATTATGGACAAATTAAAAATTGAAAAATTTATACAAGATTCCTATACATCATCACAATTTCATGGTGTTTATGCCAGAGATCAACTACCTATAAACCCTAAACATGGACTCTATGTGCAAATACTGATCCTTCAACTTACCCTGGAGAACATTGGCTAGCTGTGTATGGTGATATGACTCATGTGAAATTCTTTGATTTGTACAGAAACCCCCAGCAACTGAAGATTTTTTACCATTTTTAAAATCATTTCATTTACCAATCCTTTACAATAATCAAAAAAGTCAAGGATTAAGTATGATGTGTGGTCAGTATTGTATTTTCTGCTTGCTGCATCGACACCATGGATGGACATTGCTGGACATTCTTAATGTGTTTGGGGGAAAAAATAGAATCATAATAATATGTTTATTAACTTTTATATTAACAAACATTTTAGTTGGCAAGAACTTATAATGGAACCTTTGTTTTAATGATCAATAAAAAAATTTGAAAAAGAAATAATGATATCTGTTTTCATGAAATCATACATACACAATATATATTTTTAAAATGATATATTTATTCTTGTTTTTTAATACAAAAATGATAGTTTTTTCACTTTTTCTGTCTTTGTGAAGGTGTTTTTACAAGAGATTCTTTTCTTCATCAAGGGCGTTGATTCAATATATAAAATAGATTAAGGAATGTTCAATTGAAGTAATGCATCTTGAAATTCAGATAATCCAATAGGTTGATGAATGGTATTAAATTTCACTAAAACTGTTTTTAACAAGTCCAAAATATGAGTGTTAGGCAAAGTATGATTTCGTATCATAATTTCATTTGTATCATTATAATCCAAGAGGGAGGGATTTTTTGACATTTCTTGTAGAATATTTTCAGCTGATTTCCGATATGTCTTTGGCATAAAATCAAAGAGCTGTTGAAAAGATTTTTGTAATGAAGACAATTGCAATTGAATCATTTTAGTCTCTTTGTTTTTATTAGACTTGAATGTAAAGTTGCATTTTCTCAAAGAAGGCTAATGATGTAGAATTTAAAATAGTTGACATTTCTTGATCTAAAGATGATGAGGGTATATTAATTTGTAGGTTCAGGTGGTTTCATCACACGTAATTCATTTTCTTTTACTAAATACATTTTTTCCATTTTTATCTACCAGCAATCAATCTGTAGATTGAAGGAATAAGTCCTTCAAGAATTGTGGGAAGAAATCCTTGTTGTACAAGTAATGTCTTTTGCACTTTTAATTGTACCTTTTTCCGAGCTAGTAGTAGAAGTAAAATTGTTTTATGTCTTTGTAAGCGTTTCAATTTTCACGGAGATAATTTTAAATTTCCTTGAATAGCTTTCAAAGCTATTTCACTAATGATTTTAATTAAATCCATAGGAGTGGTTTGAATCAATCATTTTCGTTGCCTGCCTTTCACTCGACTAAGTAATTTTAAATACCGCACTCAGTTTTGTTGATCCATTTCTTACTAATATAAACAATCAGTGTTTTTCTCCTGGAAGTACTCCCAACTGAAGTTGGAAGAGTTTTGATGTAGATGGGGTGAGGTTAATAATCAAATATCCATACTTTTTTAAAGTAGCGTCCTCATACGGTTCTTTAACGTATTGAATATCACCAGGTCGGATTTGTAAGGTGAAAGTTAAAATTTGTTTTTTATCACGAGGATTTTTAAATAAGATGATATAGTGAGAATTTAAACTGATAGTTCTTAAATCTTTAAAGTAAAGATTTTGTATGATGAGAATGATACTTACATTTCTATGATAACTTCCTCTTGTTAATAATGTGGTAATATGACTATCTTTACTGCAGCAATTCATTAAATCATCGAGTACAATCAGATAAAGTTCAGGAAATCGATCACTATTACTAATTAACTGTTCAGGAATCACTTGAATAAATTTAATTATCAGGTATGACTTAATTCATCATAGATAGGTTGAGTTTGTGCATAACAAATAATATTTTTTTTCTGGTGGTGGTATGATACATTACAATAAAATAAGTTTCTTGATGAAAAAGATTTTTCCATATCCCATACTCCCACTCATTAAGCACATGAACGGATGATGAAAGGAATTCATGTTGCTACTTTAACTCACTTCACTGAAATGAAATTAAAATAATATCTAAAACCTTATAGAAAAAAATAAGTTGGCATAGCCTTTATTCAATAACACATAAATTTTTTAGATGATATGGAAAACTCTTTTGTGAAGATGTGATGTACCTGAAAAGGACTGATGGGTTTCTGAGTGGTTCTTAAAAGAACATTTTTGATTGAGGTGGTTTTTCCAATCTTCACCAGTTACATTCACTAATCAAGGATATGAAGTCTGTATGGATTCAAGCAGAAACTCAGGCAGATACAGGATAAATGATATTGGTAGGGATTCAAAGCAGGAACTCAGCTTTACAGGAACTCGGCTTTACAGGAACTCAGCTATAGACTGTAGAAGTGAGATGAAAACCATTTTTCATCTCCTCCCAAAGTGGTAGAATAAAACGAATCAAAGCTTTGTTAAAAAAAAACAAAAATCAAATAAAATTTATTATTTCTATACCTCAATCTATATAACTTTTTAATAATGAATTCATATAAAAAAGTTACAAGTATAAAACGTGTACTGTAGCATAAAAAAAGTTTACAAGTATAAAAAAAGTTTGCAAGTACAATTTACTGTACTGCACTTTACTGTAGCAGAAAAAAATACTACAGAAAATAAAAGTTAGGGACAACTAGCATTTGTAATAAAAAAAATAACAGTAGAAAATAGGAGACCACCACAGGATTTTATACTGTAGAATTAAAATCTAGGGACTACTAGCTTTGTTTAATTGGAATAACAAATTTAACTGTAGAAAATAAAGCTAGAGACTACTAGCATTTGTATTGTATAAAAAACTATTGTAGAAAATAGGATACCACTACAGAATTGTATACTAGTGAAATAAAAGCTAGGGACTACTAGCCTTGCAATAAAAAAATTACTCTAGAAAATAAAAGCTAGTAAGTACTAGCATTTGTAATAATAATAAAAAAATACTATAGAAAATAGTATACCACAACAGGATTATATACTACTGAAATAAAGCTAGGGACTACTAGCTTTATGATAAAAAAAAGTGTACAAGTATATGATGGGTAATAAAACAGAGTGGGCCAATCCTAAATAACCGCTGACACAGGCCTCCATGAAAAGCTGCCATAGAGGAGTCTTGAGATGCACATATATAGCCTCAAGCCCCTCAGTGATTTAGGCCACTAAAGTTACACTCTAGGAGTTACCTCCCTTCTTTAATACCATCATACTAATAATAAAAAAATTACAAAGGCAAAAGAATAAAGAAAAAAATGATGAAAAGATTTCATCAGATTTAAAAGCGTAATCTGTAATGCCCATAGATGAGACACATAATACCATTCTCTAGAATATATTTCTTATCTTCTAGAGGACAAAGGATTTTTTACAATTTTTATAAGTGAAGACTTCATGTCTATTCGATTTTATAGTTACTATATTTTGGTAGTTAACAATACCATTGGATAGACATTATTTGAAATTTTTGAATGTGATTTTATTTTTTAACACATATTTTGTGGTACCTTTAATTCTTTTAGTGATAGTGTCTGCTACTTTATTGACATACATTTTACTCCTTAATCTGATGAACTCTATAATGATTTCCCCTTTATTCTCATCCTTCATGAGTCCTAGAGCTAATTGATTCAATCAAGGGTAATGCCATATGGATTATTTAGTGGGTAATTTGAAGTATCAAAGTGTATACTTAATTAAGGATCGGTCACATCATGATACATATCATTTGTATGTATTTGATACTGGAATGAATCTGTATCATGATAGAGGACCTTTAGTTTACTTTGATACTTAGGTACCATTACAGTATAATGAACATCATAGACTTTGAACTTACTCAAGTCTAAGATTGCCATTCCAACATAAATGGGTTTATTAAAAATATTATTTCTTTATAAATATGTACAGCAGCCAAATTTTCAGAAAAAATAGTAGTTGATTTAAAGCTGGCTTTAGAATTTTGTTTTCTAATGTTCTCTAATGACCCACACAAGACTATATTTTGATGGTTACATACAGATTCCATCGTCTTTCCAAAGACAGAATTGTTCATTAATTTATATTAATCTCTTCCAAAATTCTCAGTAGCATCCTCTCTTAGTTTGGTGTTGAGATATTTATAAGATTTCAACCAGGGTTGATGGGAAACTAACACATTGATATACTTTATTAAGTACAAGACCAAGCTTTAAATATAACTGAAGTGTTCTATAATACACCACATACTTCCTTGTGAGCAATTTTTTAACCCGGCAATGTCTATACTGCTCACCTAAATATGGTGATACCCATTTCTAATCCACTAGTTCACTAAATGGAGCTAGTAGGAACTCATTGTGGAGATCATGTAGATTATCGGGGTAATCTAAATCCACCTCTGAGATGTAACTGTATATGCATTTTTAGGGTGGTTCAAAAAATGTAAAGTCATGATCTCATCATCACTTAACCACTTGAAATATTCACTGGGAAGACCTGGACCATCATACAAGTTATTTAAATCGAAATAGAGTAAATAACATATATCCTGGTCACTGTCATAGTCGGCCATGTAAGGGTTGTTTGCCTTTGCATAGCAATGAGATACATGGGATATGACAGCATATATCCCACATTTGATGAACATGATACACAATTTTAGTATACTTTAACATACTGCTCCAAGATAATCATGGAGAGGTAAAGAAGTGTGTGGGTTCGAGTTTGTAATGCTTTTTGCAGGAAAATTGAAACTGCTCAAAAATGTCTGCCAAAATTAAAAAAAATCACACTTCAAATACAAATAATTATAATCACCTAATGTCCGTAGATGAAATTTATCTCAGAGATTAAGTGCATGATGATATTCTGTATTTGAAATATATGCATTAGATAAATCAGAATAAAATTTATCTTGAGGTGGTAACTGTCATTCCAGATACTGATCCATATGTTTGATATACAGGTACTGAAATACTCCCTTTCTTAAACTAAGGCTATGTGTAGCCTTCTCAGGGAAATATCGTTTGTGATGCTGAATTGTTCCGGTTCTAATCTTTCAGCTAAGCTAGCTAAGCTGGAAGATAGAAACCAGTAACTATCCAAGAATCACAAAAATACTTTTTTACAATCATCGCATATCATTACTTTACTTAATGAAATGTAGGTTTCTTCCATTTGAGAGATCACTGATAGTTCTCCAGGATACTTAGGTAGTGTTAAAGATTTAATGAAAAGATGGACATCATATTTGGAATAGTTATGGAAAATAACAGGGATGTATTTTGGTTGCTTAAATCGGAGGTTACAATTATTACAAAGAAGGTCCCAATACCACCCTGAGATATGATCATGATCTCCAACTTTATAATTTGTTAGATCAAACTAATGTTTATATAGGAAATAATGAGTTGCATTGTCAAATTTTGCCTGCTGTTCATCGGTTATTTTCATACATACAATTTTTTCATATACTAAGAGTATATATGCTTTGCATCTTTATAGAGATTATCAATAAAATGCTCATGTGCATTTTCACCACTGTATTGAACTAATTTTTTATTTAAACCTAAGATCATTTTTAAATTCATCTTTATCTCTATACATATTTTTAATATAATAGGCATAATATGTAGGGATATGTTTATGGAGAATATTGGGAACTGTGGATTTCTCAAGCAGGCATTCGAAATCTGTATAAATGACAAAGGGAACCTTATGACAATGTTCATGCTCTTTAAATTTAAGTACATTATGATCATGATTTGGAAGCATTATATTTTTTAAATAATACAATTAGTGTTTATCTAATAAATCCTGCCGCCCATAGTGCACCAAACAATTACGACAAAATATTTGTGTGCTTTTTTTTTTAGTGACTTGGGATTTCAAAAGCCTGCTTAAGTATTTAATACAAACATAATGTGATTTTTAATTTCTTATGAATAATACATCCACAGACCTAGGATAAACAATAACATTGATGGAAATCATATTTTGTTTTTTCAAATTTAGGAATATCCATCAATGCTACTGGGAAAGGAATATCTTTAAATTTAAAGTTTCCAAAATAATCTTTATAATGGTATAAATTCTCCTGGGGGTTAGGGATATTCATATGGAGGAGTCCTGCTAATACACTACAAGCAAAACATTTTTCATTGTCTGGGTTTATTATATTATTACAAGCTTTTTTATTTTTAATATACTGTGGCAAATCAATATAAGATGAACCTTTAAAATATCACACATGTTCAGGCAAAACTCGAGAAATAAGATCGATAATAACACCCAGCCTGAACCTTTGTGGGTGAGATCATTGATCTCTTTCAGGAGAGATGCGAACAAGGACTCTAATATCTGATGTAAAGATATACCCTTAGTAATTAAAATGTTTTTAGTTTTAAACACTAATGTACGGTTATCCGCACCTCTTTTAAATATGCAATGTAATCTTAAGAGCATCATGATCATTTAAAGCTTGAATCATTTTACTCTTAAGGTGACATTTAGTTTTTTCAAAAACATTTTTACATCTTTAATACATTTTGAGGGAGGTAACCTCCAAGTTTGTAAACAGCACTGTAAGGCTATCTCTACTTGGAATGGTTTGACTCCATCATCATCATTTGAATTATCCAAACCATTTGAGTTTAGTGGCTCATCATCGAATTCAACATCATAATTATTATTTGGTATATTTTTAATCTCATCTTCATCCTTCAAGCCATCATCATCTTCACTATCACTATCAACGTAAATATGATATTGAGGAGGGGGTATACCACTATGCTCTGGGGAATAAGGATGAGAAGGACCGGGTTGTGATGAAAAAGCTCTCGGTCAAGTACCCTTTACTTGATGGGGAGGAGATACCAGAGATGGTGGACGATCTGATGAATCTTCTTCCATCTGCGATATCTCCGATTTATCAGTTAGGGCATAGTCAACCAAATGTTTTTCACAATAGGTGAATCTAGTGATATACCCCAACATTTATGTTTTAAAACATGAGCTGGCTTTGTAATATTAAGCTTAAAATTAGGCTTAATAGAGGCCTAACACTATTTTAGAGAGTAGGATGTGATGAAAAAACACTATTATGAAAATTATGTGAAGGAGAAGGTTCAACACTATGATTGGGTTGTGGTGAAAAGGTCTTCAGTTGATCACTGCCTACCTGGTGGGAAGGAGATACTAGAGATGGGGTAAGATCCGATAAATGGACAGGGGTTGTAGCAAGAAGGAAAAATAATTAAGTGACTACAGAAATATCCAAATGGATTCTAAAGGACAGAAAATGATGCAAAGGCCCTATGTCAGATGGAAGGAAATAAAAAATTTTGCTGGATACGTTTGTAAATAAATTGCTGAAGATAAAAATTTGTGGAGAAATCTTAGAGTCCTTTATCCAGCATGGCAGGTTCAGGGAAGGAGCATCAGGGCATGTGTCCACCCCTGTCGTGTTTTGAGAAAATTAGTACACTGACAATCATTTCATTTAATATAATTCATTTATATTTCATTTCTTTTATCTAACTATAATAAAAGGCCAGTTTGGTCATCATGTTTGTTAAGCTGTTCGGCCATTATCGGCGAGCCGATGACACCCAAAGATGTTTTTGCTCTATTTTCTGTCCATAGATGTCGCTGTATCCAACATTTTTGACCGGCTTTTAAACTAGTATTAACATAATGACATACTCTATTAGTCTAATTTAATGACTCAAATATATGTTGTATAGTATATTACTTATTAGTCATTTTAAAATTTTAAGTTATTAAAAATTGTAATTTTATAATTAAAAGACTAATTTATTATTTTTTGTTTATAATAAAATCCATTCATTGTTTTCAAATTCATAAGCGGCTTTTATACTTTCAAGAAAATCCGTTATTCAATTAGACTTTTTTGTTTTGTATTCTATGCTTTGTTTTTAAATTTGTTAGAAACCAGAAAAATCTATCTGAAATTCAGAGAAGTTGTCCCACCATTGTTTTAGAAGGAGTATGGAGGCCAATATATCTAATTAAACATGCTATTTACAAACTGTCTTTAAGCCAGGCACACACTAGGAGAAAAAAAACTTTGTAGTTTTCATATTTGGCAGTTTTTTAACCCTTTCCACTCCAATTGAAAATTGTCTTGTTTACATTCTTTTAAATCCCCTATTTTAATTTTTTGTTTTTTTTTAAAAATCATTTGGAAAGATTAAAAACAAATATATTTTAGTCCCTTTGAACATAAATGTTATTAATTTAAAGCATTTTTGAGGCTAACAATGATTGTTGAATTGAGAA
>PXIH01S0016421.1:20079-31299 GCA_003024985.2 Euperipatoides rowelli
TCCCCTATGGCATTGCTTGAAATCGAACATCTGTTAAGGTTGTCAATAGGTCTTTTTGACTAATAATAAATAGGATAGAAATTCGGTCGAATATCTTGAAGGTTATATAATAGCAGAACGTGGAAGTCACAAGGTTTTGCAATGCACAAGATAAAAAAACTCGATATGAGCTTTTAAGTCCAAAATTTAGTTAATCCTTAAAGTTTACTTACTATTTGACAATTATGATAAGTATTGTTGTTGTCTAGTTGCATATGATAAATTAAACTTACACTTACACATCGGATTAGCACAGATAATTGTCACGATGTATTACAAGATGTCTATACATAAAAAAAATATGGCTACTACAGTACACATAACGTTGACAAGAACGAGAGCGTGATCTGAGATTCTATAAAGCTGTATTTCAGACCATACAATTCCCTACCATAAATATGGTTCCCCCTTTGGCTAGTTATTTACATTATGATTACAAGTTTACACTGAAATGCATATCTACTGTTCAAATATTGAGTTAGTTGTTAGGGTTATAATTCCAATTTATAATCATCATTCACATGTGGGAAATTAATTAAATAAATCATATATGATGATATTCTCATGTTTTAAATAGTCCACTGATAATATCTATATCACTAAATCAATTACTTATAGTCAACAAGAAACTATACCACTCTAGATTGTCAATTGTCTTGAATTATTTTCAACAGAATATTCGTATTCGGCCTTTGTTAATGGCCGAATATTTGGTATCCGATATTCGGCCAAAATGAATATTCGTTTCATCCCTAAAGAAGGGATATCGTGTGTGGATACCCAATTCCTCAAGAATTGTAACTGCCATCAGCGTAAACTTCCATGAAGGAAGCAGATCACAGTGCTAAAGACAATTTTATGAAAAATGGTGAAAACAGGCAGTTATTTACGGACAATTTTGAACTAGAAGAAAATCCTAATCAGTGTCTGCAACAAGTTCCAACAACCCCAACGAACTTGTTATGTCTTACATAACAAGGGAATCCCAGAAAGAAGACTTTCTTACTAATCTTTTTCATGTAGCAATGCATTAAGGATATGACCAATGTGGGGGAGTGTTAAAATCTTGATCAATGGTCATATGTAACTCGTGAATTATTTGCTGATACTTTATTATAGACTAGGGTCATTAATATTATGATTGTTGTGGTAATGTTAATATTGCAATGTAAATGTTAACCATAATTATGATAATAGTGTAATGAAAATAATGTAAATATTATAGTACTAATAATAGTAATGTGTGTATAATATTACTAACTTTATTTTTATTGCATTAAAATAACAGATTATGGGTAATCGCCTTCTGTAACATGATATAACGTGAACAGCGCTATCTTGTATTTGTTGTAAATATAGCACTGGTGCATTCGATATTGTAGTAATATAAGATAAATTAAAAGTTTTAATTGGTCATCCTAAAGTTTAAGTTGGATCATTTTGTACACTACTGTACATGACTACATCAGGTAGAAGTAAAATATAATGTTTTAGATAATCAATAATTATCAGATTGCTTTGGATAACCTTAATAGTGATATTGAATAGTNGCAGCACAACGAAGTTGGAGTATGGTCATATTAGCAACGAGTACAGCAAGCAAACAGCGGTTAAGAATTAGACCAAAGCATTGGTCAGGAACGGATTGTATATCAGGATGGATTTCTGGAACTTGACTAAGGCTGACCCTGGGAATAACTTATGGTGAACGAACCCAGGAACATTGCTTGATTATAAATCGTTGCACTTTTGATTTATGTGCCGAATAGTTCAATCACAGGCAAGAACTTTGATTCAAAACTGTTGAGCTTTTTTATGCATTAGCGGTTGGGTAGCAAACTCTATTGCACTTTCCACGCAAATCCAATCAATGGCATGACAATGTCATGATAAAATGGATAACAGCATTATTTTTTTATTTACAGTCCTAACCTAACCCTTACCCTGAACCCTAACTTTTACTATGAATTGATTTTGCTCATTTTAACACAACTTCCGTCAGTCTTACTGTTAACCAATCAATGGCTGCTATGGTTGTAATGTTGCTAAGGAATTTGCTACTCAGTCGCTTGTTTAATACTATTGTGGATTCTCAGAACATTGGCAAGGCTATTTGCATATCCAACTGTCCATAATTATGAAGTACATCCTGGTTCTGAAATGCTTTCTATTTAGTCTGTGTTTGTAATGTAGATTGATGTTACGTCTAGGCTTAAAAGTGCAAATGTAGTAAGTGGACATTTTAGTGGAATTGAAATACTGGGATTAAAACAACTATTGCATTATTTGTTTGTTGACTTTCGGTAAGTTTTTAAGTAACGTACTTAGTTAAGATAATTGTAGAATGAGTTGTAATAGTTGTTGATTTGCCATAAGAATTATTACATTATACAGTAGTACTCCCGTGTCTAATATCTCCATAATCATGACTTATTAATTAATATACAATTGCGTTGAATATTATAAACTTAATATATATACTGTACATTCAATTACTATAAATATATTTATTTATGATACATTTATATTATTGGTAGCATCATGAATACATTTATTGTATTTCATGATTTGTGAACATTAAAATATTTACATAAATTATATTCAAAATGTACAATATTATATTCTAGATTATTTTAGATATATTCTCTCTTTTACTGTTGTGGTTTAATTATGACTGGTTGGACTTGACTCTCATGTTGGGGTTAAGGTTTAGACTTATACACTCAAACATGAAAGGCATTAATCATGCAAATTTTAATTTGTTTATCCATAAAGGAAAAAAAAAACAATATTGGTGGTATGCCCCATTAATTCAATATAGCCTAATATTTAGGAAATAGTTATATCATATTCTGTTGTTAATTAATTTGTTATTTCTATTAGAAAACTACACAGTAATGAGTATTACATCATCTTTACTAATTGTTACTAACAGGGGAAAAAAAGAGGTGATAGCTCAATGATTTAGAAGTGTATGCAAAGGAGGTACATGTAGATGGCTAAAAATACAAGAACATTTTTTGAAAGACAAAAAAATATTTTTAATTTGTTATGTAGGTTATGGTGTATGAGGAAGTGGAGGGGTGGAGATAGGTGGTCCATATTTTCATAATGCAAATTATGTTCATTTGAAATTTCTCAGTAACATTGCATAGTATTTAGGAAATGTGTTAGTATTGTAGACTAATATTTTTTATAGTTTAAGCATGAATTTAGGATTGATAAGTAATTCTTAGTTAATTAAAAAAAAATTGTTAAATATAAAATAATATTTTCTAATACTGGTACTTAAATTATGTTTTAAATCATACATGATTAAATTCCCAGACCTGTCCCTGAAATTCAAGGATTCTGTCCACCCCGCCCCGACTTAAAAAAAAAAATTACCCCCATCCACCATTAATTTATATTGATTGATTTAATATGCTATCAATGCACTGGTTTTTAGGCAATTGGCTGGAATTTGTTTAGTCTACAAGGAGATCTGCGGGAGATATTATAGACACTTTCAGAGATTACATCATCAATAATTATGTAAATTAAAACTCATCAATTGATTTTAAACTTAATTATTGAGCTATACTGTATGTTTACTAACTATATTAATTTGTAAACTGGTAGATTGACTAAATACATTTATTTACATATTTATCAAATGCACTTAAGATGATAATTTAACATCTTACCAAGGACATAAAAATTAATCTCTGTTTCTTGGACATTGAGTATCTTTGGTCTTTTTCCCGTTTGACTTTAAAGGAAGTTTACAATTATTTTCTCATTATGCACAATACAAGAAAAACATATAATATATAAATATTTTCCATTCTCTCTCCATTGTACATTTTTCACTAATAGACGACAGATCATTTTACTTATTTGGACCAACACAAGTGGACCCAAATTAGACTTGCACTATTTAGAAAAATCATAGAAATCAAGATATTTACCATTAGTGTGAGCTTATACCAGTTATCAAAAACAAATATATCTTCACAGATGTAAGCAAAAGTCTTTGCATAATCGCCTTATGCGTAAATATAAGCCAATAAAGTGTATAAGCTGTAATATTTCTTGTTATTTTGTAGTCTTTGTTGTTGTCATTTTGTCACACTTTGCACAAGAATTTATTTTCTTAAGTCAATAACGTGTAATTTGAATTTGAAATCATTCAAGATAGTGTCATCAATACCCAACTAATTACCACAAGTCTTCCATTGAACTGAAAAACTGCATTGCACAAAATGTTTTACATGACATTGTCAACGATTCCCAAGAACATGGAAAAAAACAGCATTTTTTTATTGTTCATAGCATATGCTATACATAATGTAACTGAGAAGTTATAGATACAGTTTGTTATGAATTTTAAAATTACAATAGACTGCTGTATTTATGTTTGCATGTGTGACTGAGTGAGTTCCAATTTTTTTTTTAGTAAATAATTGAAATTGAAATTAAATACATCTCTTCTACCTTGAAACTTGTAAGCATTTGAATTTTTAAATGTTCTTTTACAGTTACACATCATTAGGAAATGTTAATGACACATGGCCCAATCCATCTTTGCAAATCATAGATGACCGGGGAATAGTCTGCTACAAGCCAGCCTACATGCTTAATGATCCAACGAAAGAAAGAAATGGGAGAAAATAATGATTTTATAATTTCTAAATCCAAATTAAAGTTTTAATCATTCTCTATTTTTTTAATCTGTTTTTATATGTAAAAATTATAATGTAAATAATATAGTTTTAAAAGATTTGAAAATTTTAAATTAATGTTAGTCTTTTTAAATATTGTAACTTCATTAACTTGCCGAAGACAAAATACATTTTTACCTCACTTGTGTTATTATTTCCTCATAATATCGCACCTCCGGAAGAATAATGACGTAAATGCAAAAATTTTTAGCTAAATACATAATTAGGGCAGAAAAATGTAAATCTTTCTAATAGAACATTGACATAATTTTAGTAACTTTAGGAGCTGCTAGAATGTAGATGTGTCATTGTTGGAACAGTCAATTTTCAACCAAATAAACAATGACATAATGATCAATTGTGTTTTGACTGCTAAATGTGAAACACCGCTTTTATTTCGACAACGATATAATTGTTTTTGTTACATGTTTTAATTATTATTCTGTCAATGTCTAGTAGAATGACCTACAGTAACTGTTTATTGTGTCATTGTTGATCTATAATTTTCTTTTCTTAAAGTGGCATAAGTGTTATTTATGACATTGTTTACCCAAATAGTTTTTTTTTTATTATTATTATGACAATGTCAATATTCTGTCTTTCAGCTATAAAAACAGTTTCTACCTACAAAAGGGCCATGCTAGAAAAATATTAAACTTAGCTCTTAGTATTAATGAGGATGTGAATAATCCTCCACAATTATTGACTGACACATCATTATTAAATTTAATCAGAATTACAACAGTTCAGATCCTATTGGTAAGTAGGCTATCAAAATCTCTTTTTTTTTTTCTTGTGCTCGAATATTTTACTAGAGTCTTCAGGACAGAATATACAAACCAGTTGAAATCTTGTTTGTATATTCTGTCCGAGTCAAATCATTCATGACAAGTCAAACGTTTTTTTATGCTAATAATAATCAGTTTAAAAGCTTTCAGTTTGCAATGTCTGTTTTAGATATCTGGAATAATAAAAAAACACATTATGTTATTTCTGGTAATGATGGTTTGGGAAACAGAGAAGCTGTCAAAATTGAATCATGTGTCTTAATGTTTATTTTTGAATACTCATGGTGGTTCCGATGTATTTTATTCTGACAATTGTTGTGGTCAACAAAAAAAAAAAAGGCAAGAAGAGCATTAATTCTATTTAAGTAGATGTCTAGAGATACTAATTTTTATAAAATTTTAATTGCTAATTTATACTTATGATGTACTTGTATGCAATGGAAAAGTACAAAAAAACTCCATTACACATAAATTTCTAATTGGAGGTCATATACAAAATGAAGAGGATATGGTCCACAGCATTATTGAAAATCCCTGATGAAAGCTATAAGTCAGGTTCTATATATGTGCCTGATCAATACCTTTCTATAATAAGGACTTCTAAGAAAACAGGAAATCCTTTCCTCATCAAATAATTTAGCTTCAGAGATTTTTTCTTTTTAAAATTGCTTAGTGATAAGATGGCAATCAAATTAGAAAAACTCAAATTAAAATGTTACGTTTTATAAAAGATAGTAAAATATTTGTAAAAACAAGCTACAAACTGCGAACAAGCACAGATTAGAACCATTGGAACTAGATGTTCTTCCATAAAGAATATCACCAAGCCCGTATACAATTTAAAAATACCAATAGGTGAAAATAAAAAAAGATATACAAAATTTATTAGACAATAATAATAATACATAATTCTATGAACCCTTTTTCAGTGGCTTGTAATAATTTTTTTTTTATTATTAATCAGTTTATAATTGTTGACACAATTTGCATTAGGTAACATTTGAATTGTAATAATAAAGTATTTAATAATTATTATTTTAAATTTTATTAGTGGAAAAGTTTATTCAAGAATCCTATGAACCGTTTTTCTGTGGTCGTATTATTTCCTTAATAGTTACTTTCATTAGATATACGAGTTTGTAAAAAAATATTTTTAATTAATAAACATTCAAATTTGTGTCATAAGTACTAAATCTTGATAATTTTTAGAAAAACAAGGACACAATTGTAAGGTCATAGATTTAAATGAGCCATAGATGTTCATTTTTTTTTGAAAATTAAAAAAAACAGCGTCATTTAAAACTAGAGTAAATTTTTAGAGCCTCCTTCCATTATTCTAAGATTACGCCTTTAAGTCTTAGTTGTAATTAATCAAAACATTTTTTTTTTAATTGCAATTTTCTGAAGAATTAAATATATGACAATCATGTTATTGTTCTTCCAGAGGTGCGATATGTATGAGAGAATTGGTGAAATCATAAATTTTTTTTTCACTTGTGCTTGTTCACAGACTTGCTTCATGAAACTATTCTTTCACTGAGTTGGAGGGATATTGGCATGAAACAGCAGCCCAGTCATTCTCCCTTTTCATTCTAAAAGATACATTTGTTATCTTGGTAATATTTTTAAAATATAGCATTTATTGAATGCCAGCACACTTGCATTTAGGTATTTTTTTCACTGCCAGCACTT
The DNA here is from genome assembly GCA_003024985.2 of Euperipatoides rowelli. Taxonomy (NCBI): domain Eukaryota; kingdom Metazoa; phylum Onychophora; class Udeonychophora; order Euonychophora; family Peripatopsidae; genus Euperipatoides; species Euperipatoides rowelli. The sequence continues at coordinate 27,302 of PXIH01S0016421.1, forward strand.
ATGAGATTTGTACAAATTGCACTTAATTATTGAATGCAGACAACTTTTATGATCATGCTTTGTACTTTGAAATTTTTTTCACTGCCAGATCTTAAGGGAGTAGTAAAAATTGTCAATTTTCAGTTAAGGAATTTATGAGTCACACACAACTTTTATGACTGTGCTTTTGACTTTTAATTTTTTTTCACTGCAAGTTCTTTTACTTTTAGGCTGGACTTGATGAGGGTTTTGTTAAAGCAAAGTGTACTTAAGTATGTTTTATACTGTGTATATTTAAGACGAAACGAGTCTTTATGTGCATGCTCGACTTTTATCCAAAGTAGAACATGCACCCACAAAATACAATAATATGAATAATTTAAATATTTATTCAACCGTGAGGCAATTGGCAATCTCATCTGTCTACTTATGACTTCACAAAATGAAGTTTACGATTACGACTTTGCTATAAAAAGCAGTCACAATTGCAGCCATAAACAAATGTAATAAAATAACCCTGTCCTCGCAGAACCAAATCAAAGAAAGTAATTAAAAATAGGATCTTCAAATCCGCCCCCCCCCCCCTTTCAAAGTTTGGTCTCCAAACTTATAATATGAACAACAAAAAATAAAAATATACAGTATAATAACTATGTAGCTGTAAATTAAAATGGAAGAAATGCTATGAAAGAATGAAAAATGATTGAAAAAAAAATTGCTGAAAGGCGAGTCTACATAGGAAAATACTAAATAGTTCCGGGGGATACCTTTTGGTTTTATTATTATCCTGGAGCTTCCCTTTCCATCAGCTTCGCTATCGATAACCCAGATTGAAAGATATGAGCATCAAATAAGTGAGTAGAAAAGATTTAAGACCTCTCTGCCCTCCCTGAAAATCATCTCTGCAAATCATGTCATAAAACTTTAAAAGTTTATCATATGAAAAAATAATAATAGAATATATACTGTATAAGTACTAGGACTTTTTTTCTTTTTTGTATCTAAACAGAGAAGAAATATGATTTTTTTTTTCCATCTGAATTTTAAATATCTCAATCTTTTTATAACAAAATAATAAAAAACTAATTTATTATACTTTATATATTTTCTTGGTCTGAAAAGTTCTTAAAAATCCCTTTACTTCATTTATTTTGCTTGACAATCTGCCTTTACTTGATTGAATAAGTTCATAAATTGTAATGCCTATTATTTCTGCATACACAGTCAACCTATTGTTCATAAAGACAGTTTAGTAATTGACAATCAAATATTTATAGTTTTGCAGTTCAATACAACTCAGCTTTGAAGATAATACAGTATATGACCGTTTGTTTTTAACAATTATGAAAAAGAGCATTAGGTCTATGGTTGAGTTCTGTAGTTACTTTGGTCATCAAATAAAACTAATTCCCATAATTCCAGGCATCTTGTAACGAATATTGTCACTGCAGCTATATTAAAGACAGACTGCACATGGAAGCCGGGGCTCATCCTTCATTTTTTTATTGGAGGCAACAGGCCTCTGGGTGGCAACTTTCAGGAATGAGTGGTGACTCTCTTGCTCACAAAGATTTCTATTTAACTACCATGCAATGTATTAAAACTAGAGCTATATACTGTAATACTCTTGAAAATTGTGTAAACATTCTAAACATGATGTGTGTTTTCAAATATTTTATCACTTTATAGGTACAGTACATTAAACAAGGGAACATACTGTAGTTAAAAATCAGTTGCCAATTAGATGCTTTAAACTTGTGAGCATAAATAAATGGATGGCAAATATTTGCCACTGCTTGTGCATATTGGGTGGCATGATAAAAGCGAAAGCAGTTTGGTTGGGCTCTACTGTTAACCAGTTGATGTATGGCTTCTTCCATTATCTGTATTTCTGGGAAGATAAATAACTAATAATTTGAGGTAAAGATGACAAGGTTTATTAATAGTTTTCTCATAAAAATACAGGTTTTCATTCTCCAACAGAGAATAATGTCGTACATAAAGTCCAATGGCAAAAGCCAACACCGCATACTAAAATCACCAACTAATTTCACAGCAGATAATTAAAAACCTTTCAAGCAAACAAATCAAGAAACAGCTTATATTCAAATATTTAAAAGAAGCGTGTCTTTATGCGCATGCTTGATTTTTATCCAAAGTCCAACATGCACACAAAGTACAATGATGTGGATAATTTAAATATGGCTTCGGTCATATAAGGCGATTGGTAATCCTATCATCTACTTATGAAATCACAATCTGAAGTTTGTGATTATGACTACTATAAATAGCAAAGTCGCAATTTTTGTTCTTTTTTTTTTTTTTTTTTTTTCAAATTAAGTTGTTTTTTTTTAAGCTGGTACCTCAGCAGAATTATTGGTTGTCTGTTTTTCACAATAATTTAGTCAGCATTCTTCCCGATCGTTCAATCATAAAATGTAATTAAATTTTTTTGTTAATTTTGATACAATTCTATTTAAAATGGATCTAACCTTAACCCCAGCCTGATCTGATGGATGCAAAGAATCCTAATCTGATGGATACAAAGGATCCCTAAACTTAATCCCACCCTGACCCTGTGGCCAACATTATTATGTTGTTGTTTTTTTTACATGAACAGATACAAGTTTTAATAAGAAACATGCATAATGAATGATCTTGAAAGGCATTCAATAGATTCTTCTCTTGTTTTCAGTATTAGGAATGGCTATAATCTGTTCAACAACTGATTCATGGCCTTCTTTTTGATTTTCTGGATATCCATCCTTAGCAACCATGATCTATCAATAAATTAGACAGAAAATTATTTTAAGTAAGAACTACAGTACATTATGAATAATATTAAAAATAAAAATGCAAAAAAATAACATCTAGTAACGGTGTAAAATAATATTTGCAGTTCACTTTAGCCCAATCAAGGAGACAGAAGAAATGTTTTATATAAAATCAAATGGGTTGTAGGTCTAACACTGCACATAATGAAAACTATAGTGTTTTTAAACAACGTTTTAGACACAAATGTTGAAGATGCCTTAAGAATCTTAAAGTGCATTTAGTTTTATTTAATGTACAAAAAATATGTTGTGATCACAGTTTTTTTTCCCCCATTATGAAAAAACATTTAAAAAAGAACAGTTTGTGGTCAAATGCAGGTGAACTAATAAAGTTTTTATTGTTTCTTAAAGGTCAAATGTAATGGATTTTTTTTTATTGATCTTCAAAGATTTTTACTAAAAAAAATTTCCACCAGAAAGAAAAATTAAAAAAAAAAATTTTATTTACAATTCAATTTTTAAAATAATTGTCTTTAGCTCCTCCCCTTAAAACAACATTGTCCACTGTACACACCAGGGGAGATATTTTGTGATACTTGTAAAAAATTAATCAAATTCATCCTTTGTGCTATTATGATCCAATTTGTATTTTTTGGTGAAAAGCAGACATTCCTGATAGGCCTTGTGACTGTCAATAGAATTTAAAATATTTTTCCAATGAGAAAATTGAGGTATAAAATAAATTGTAGTGTGACATGCCGGTGGTACGCATGGCAGTCTATGACATACAGGGTGCAACATGCCGGCATGTCACATGGCAGCCAACGTGTTTATGCATTTTAAATTATTATTTTCCAGTGGAATTTTATTTTATAGTAATTATCTTTGAAAATCAATAATAAAGAAAAATTTAAAAAAATTGTTACATAATGATCAGGGTCCCTGATATGAAAACAATAGATGGCGCTGCAGTAGTCAGAATTAAAAATGGCTTATTTGCAAGAAAAGGCTGGCTGTTGATGCTTTTTGTTGCATCACAAATGATTTTCCAGCAGGATGTATCACCACATTGGAGATTAATTATTCCAGATTTCCTTAATGCTATAGCTTATTGGATGGGGTGGTCCAACACCGTGAACACCACAATTGCCGGACTTAACTCTACTTTTTCCTATGGGATTATATCTAGGAAAAGTAATCAACAGGAGAGCGAGTATAAAATATACTGTATGTATAATACAATAT
>PXIH01S0016427.1:2885-18737 GCA_003024985.2 Euperipatoides rowelli
AGTAAGCTAAACTAAAAAAAAACCTTATTTATGACATAACTTTGACTTTAAAAACAACGAAAAGTTAAAACAACTTTAAAATAAAATTGTTACAAAAAAAAAAAATTGTAAATGGGAGCAAGCTCGTTTTTGGCATTGTTAAATAATCAATTGGACACTTTAAAGGTATATGTGTTTCCTAAAGTGTAAAAGTTGTGATTTTATAACTAGAGTGTGAAATTAATAAATTATCTATGAAGAGAAACAAAATTAGGTCACTGTTTACATTCTGTGAGGATGCAACAACTTTATTTTAATATGTGTGTAACATCTAATATTTATTTCCTGCAATTACTAGCTTCCATTGTCATTCTCTGAAAGTCGTTCCACCTGAGCAAAGAGATCTTCCTGCTAGACCTGTTGGTGGTTTGTGTCAGAGTGACCCAAAGAGTAATGTCCGGCTTCACATTAGTAGTGGCTGTTAAAGATAGTCCTGCGGCCTTTCATTTCTTTTTTTTCTAACATTTTTATCATTAGTTTTGGCAAGCACATATATTACTCGTACACTGTCACTTATAGGATGTTTGCATGTAATAATTTGGCAGATTCGTAAATCCGTTGTCTACTTCTTTTTGATATAGCGGATGTTATGGAAACTTAGTATTTGTTAATATTTGGCTACTCGACGGGAATTCATATTTTTGTAACAGTGCTTTGGAAGTTGAAAAAGAATACCAGCATCATCCTTGGGTCATCTCCGTACAGCTTTTGAATTAAAACGATAATGTGGTAAAACACAACAGCGCCAAACAACTTATAGGAAATTCCTCCTCAGTGAAGTCAATTTTTTATTCTTTACTCAGGAAATATTCTAAAGGACATTATATGGTAACGAGCCTGACAATCTCATACATGGAAAAACTCTTTTAAAAATCAACTATTTTAAAGTAATTTGGACTTTATTATATTTTAAAATTATATTAAGTGCTTTAAAATTATAATATACTTAATTTTGTTATTCTGTACATTTTAGAAAAGAAAATGTTTACATTTGTAATTTTATTTCTCCCATGACGGGGAGGGAATATAAGGATGTAATGATTTTGTGTTTATTTATTTACTTGTTCTGTGTGCCTGAGAGCCAATAGATCTTTGTGCTGTGTTTACATTTCCTAGATATGGTTTCAGTAATGAGCACTGATTGAAGTCGTGGCAACTAGGCTTAAACAACCATGCTAATGTAAAAATTGTGTAAAGTAGTCTAAGGCTCTCAGGTGCATGCATTAGGTAAATATATGTAACACCTTCATTTTAATATGTAACAACTAATATTTATTTGCTATAATATCAAGCTTGCTTGTCATTCTCGGAGGGTTGCTCTACCTGATCCAACATCTTCCTGCTAGACCTGTTGGTGTTGTTGGGTCAATGTGAACAACCTAAAGAGTAATGACCCTGCTTCACACTAGCAGTGGCTGTTGAAGAAAGTCCTGAGGATTTTCATTTCTTTTTAAGCGTTCTCCAATGCAAGCGAACAAAAACTAAAATAGTTTCCACGCGTCAAAAAGATGAACTCAATGCAACTAGACACCACCCAATAAAAAAATATTACAAAGTAACCTTAAAGGGGAAAAGAAAAGAAATTAGTAAGGAAAGGTCTCTCACAAATAAAACAAAAATAAAAATCCTTTGGCCATTACTTTAACGCAAAGTGGCCAAATCGTCTTAATAAAAAACTTAATGAAATAAGTCCATTTCAACAGATTGCGAACACACTCTGCTTCCGGAAGATGAAAGAGGATGAGCAGGGAAAAATATAAAGAATAAGAAATTTCAGACGGACTAGCTCATCCTAACCAACACAGAAAGAAAAAGGCACATGCCCCCTAGGACAAGGATAAAAAATAGCCGATAGTCGAAAAGATTATGTATAATAAAATATAAATAACACATATAAGGAACCAAGCAAATAGTGAAATGAACAATATAAAAATTTACCCAACTCAAGGAATATAGAAATACAAAATAAATATGTTATGAACAAAAATGTATAGGAAGTTAGATAAACAATGCAAAATATATAATACAAAGAAAATTAAACAAAAATAAAAATGATATGGTTACAAATAGTCTAATGATTATCGTAAGAAAATATGATATAGTTATGATACGAAATATTTAAAAATTCGAGACACTTATAATATGAAGCCTACAATATTAAAATATAATAAAATGAACCAGTATATATAATATTTATATTCTAAATATACACGGATGATAAAAGGGACACACATAGCGGACAAGGATGGGCCCGGGTAAAAGTTCCTAGCAATGGTAAACAACTAACCCCAGGGGAGACAGGCGTTGGCTTAATACTGGAAGAGAGTTGACAAACAATCACATAATGAAATGATAAAATAAAATTAGGGGAGCAGGCGAAGGACCACCCCTAATACACTAGTCAGACGGTCTCTGTCATAAATCTTGAAACCCGCACCCTGAGCCAAAGAGCTGACGACAGCACCCCTGGGAACAACTGAGTGAAGCTGCAAGAAACTGAGCTCAAACCCAGAAAAGTAAGCCAGGCATACTTTCCTTGAAATTGAAAACGAATACCTCCCGACCAGCTGATAAGCATACTAAGGGAATAGCGTGGACAGAAAACAGAAGGAACCCAATACTATCCATTGCACATCCCTCCTTTGTAAACCAAACAAGGGGCCAGCTCCATCTTATTTACAAAATTTGCTAATTAATATCTACAACTTAAATCCGACTAAAACTGGTCTAAATCGATAAAAGTTGAAACCAAAATCACCTCAGCATCTAGGTAACAACATAAAGGAACTAAATTCATTCAAGAAAAAACAACAAAGAAAAGGTACTCATTTTTTTGTTAAAACAAATTAAGAAACAAACTGAAACCATTAGCACACGTCCAACTAAAAAAGAAGGCAATCATCGAAACCATGTTAATTGACCATCAATAATACACTTGATAATCTAAAACTAGATATGATGAAAACCATTTTTTTTTCAAACAATAAAGCAAAACACACCAGGAAGGGGCCCTTCTTCAAAATGTGGGGGATGTAATGGGGATAACCCCCCCCCCCCCTTGCCCCAGGTGTTGAAACATGACTGCATGTTAATATAGAACACCGGCTATGGCTATAGTATAGCATATACAGTAAACCCTTCAGTTATTTAATATAATAGAATCAAGAGCCTAAGCAATAATAGGGCCAGGGTTGCCAACCATGATATTAAGCATGTATAGCATACAATTAATTATACAGAGGAACGTTACCCCTATTACAATAACATATCTAGGTTACACTGTTGCTCCTCAATTAATATTAATATAGAATACTGTATATCATAGCACCTGCACACGCCTTGAGAAGAAGACTATAAAAGGAAAATGAAGACGGAAATCAGAATTCATTCAATATAGAAGTAGAGACCCCTTTTGGTAAAAGTGACCATGTCAAAATAATTTTTGATGTAGACTATAAAAAACATTCAGAACATACACGCAAAAAAAAGCGAATTGCAAAATGTTTGTCCTATATAGACTAAGCAATTTAAATACCAATGCCAAAGTTTCAACCATGATCTACAAAACATTTATTAGATGTCACCTGAAATATTGTTTCTCAATATGGCATAGCGCTATAAATAAAAAACAAATCAAAAATATTGAACAAATACAGAAGAGAGCATGTAGGATTATATTGGGAAATAATTACGTTAATTACAAAAGTACCATGTGCAAATTAAATCTAATTAGTCTTGAGGAAAGAAGAAACGTGATTACATCTGATTTTGCGAAAAAAATTCTCGAAGATTGCCCCCATTATTCGTATGAACGAAAAGGTTCTATATCGGGCAAATATACAGAGCTGCAAACAAAAGATTCATTCCTTTTATTAAAACTGTGAGATATTACAACTCCCCTATAGTTTATTTTAACGTTAATTCAGGGGCGTTTCCTTCGGGTGCCCTGCCATGTCGACTGTTAAGCATTTAAGATTAGTTGGAATGAAAGTGGGACACGACAATAGTATTAAAGAAGCAGAAATTATGAAGAATATGAGTGCTAAGAAAAATCCTTTACATAATATTTATGAAAACCGAGTGTGGTTATATTGGAGTGAGGCTATGTGCGATATGTTGACAGAGTCCGTGTGTATTTTTTCTGCAACGGATGGAGAGCAACTTACTAAGGTAAGTCTTAATGCTATTATGAAGTTCTTTATCAGTCATGATATTCTAAATAAAATTAAGGAATTTGTAGTTTTACCGAATCATAAATTTATTATGTCAAAATGAAAGAGCCATCTTTGATAGATAGTCTTAAACAATTAATGGCAAGTTTGGAAGGAAAGGAGATAATATATATCCAGCCAGTAGAGGATAATATCACATTAGTGATAAATAACATTACACCTGAGATTGCTAGGGAAGAAATTCCAGATTGTTGGAGCCAGTTGTGGAAATTATAAAAATTCAACCGAAAGTTATTGAGCTTCCAGATAGTTCTAATATTGAAACCTCTCCAGTTGTAATAACTGTGAAGTTGAGGGAAGGTAAACTTATTGAGGAAATTCCTAAACTATACCTGAGAAATCGCATAAAATACTTTATAAAAGTGAAGGGCACACAAAATATTTGCTATAAGTGTCTTAAGACAGGCCATTTAGCTAAAGATTGTAATTATGTCTTTTGTGTTAATTGCAAGAAGAAGCATGAGAAGACACAAAGGTGTATTACTACGTATGCAGAAAAGGTTTTCTTTAATTAACAATTCTTTAAGAGCTTATTCCAGGATGAGGACACAGATTCTTCTGAAGAGATTGTACAGTTGAAGCAAAAAATGTGAAGATGAGAATGGTCAAAGTGATACATTACATGTGAATGTTTATAATTTTACAGGTGTAGCAGAGCAATATCCTGAGATAATGGATATGAGTCTTATTACCTAAAGTGTTGTTATTGATTTTTTTTTTGTGCCTAGACATGGCTTGCAACTTACGATAATAATTTTAATCTCCTGTCGTGCAATATTAGAGGAATTAATAATGCAAAAAAGGTTCAATTATAAGAAGAGGCTGATGAAGGATAATATTTCTATTTTTTGCCTACAGGAAACACATCTTTCGAATAGAAAGGATGAGTCTCATTATAAATATCTGGATATGCATTATAATCTTTATTATGAATCTGGAGTAAAATCCAGATTCATAATTGGATTTAGTAAGGCAAATAATTTTACTCAAATTAAAATTTTGCATAATTCAGAGAGATACCAGATAATTAATTTTAAAATTAATAATATGGCTTTTCAGCTGGTAAACTATTATGCTCCGAACAACATAGCGAAGAATAAAATTTTAATTTTACAAATTATGCAAAAGATAGAGCAGTCGATTAGAGAAACCTTGTGGGTTGGAGATTTTAATTTTAAAGATGTCGGCTCTTATGGGAATTTAAAGATTTTTGTTTAAAGAAAAACATAGTAGATGCAGCAGTACCTAAGGCTATGCAGATGATAAAGTTGTGGTCATCCAGTTTGTCTGCAACAAGAAATGATTACATGTTTTTGTCTTATTCTATGCTTCACGAATATGACTTTGTAATTGAACCTGATGTAATTTCTGACCATAGTTTATTGATTTCCAGTACTAAGATTTTGCAGAATAATCAATTGTATAGTTTGCAAAGCAACTTTACTGTAAAAAGAGCCAGTCCAGTTATTGCGCCATATTCAGCATGTCTCTATGATTTATGCCATCACTTATCAGTTATTATTGAAGCATGATTTTTTTTGAGTGGTTGATGATGAAGCAGGATATCGTGGAATACTTGCTTCTGAAAAATTATGAGTATATCCGTAGGAGGTAGGATTGTCGGACCGTATTAATAGAATCCAGATAGTTAGTTCCAGTGATGTTGATGAGGTTATCGAAATGAGAAAGGTAATTAATGAAATCATAGAGAAAAAAAGACAAGATTCTTAAATATATTACATATGCGGAAAGATATTGCAGGAATAAGAATGATTTAAAGATGTTAGCCTCTATTACTTTTTTTAAGAAGCCTATGGCATCTGCATTGTATTCTGTGCAATATAATCATCGGGAATTGTTTGGTAGGGATATGGTGGACTATCTATATAATTTTTATTATGAGAAATTTGCAGTTTCTACAATGTCAAATGGTGTCAATGATACAATTTTGAAGTGGTTGCAGGATGCTCCACATGATCCTAGTTGGGATTTTGTGATTACAGAAGAACTGGTGCAATTAACAGTTAAAATGATTAATAAAAGGGCTAGCCCAGGGCCTGATGGAATGACTTATAAATTGTTGGAAAAATTTATGTATTTGTTGGTTAGGATAATGACTAGTTTTTTAATAAGTTGATGCAAGCAGTATACTATAGAGTATATGTATTTAGTGGGTATTTTATTTTAAAAGTGAAAAATACTTTTAGTTATGAGCAGGGCAGCCCTGGGGTCAATCAGAATAGGCCTATTACTATGTTGAATCTTGACGCAAAAATATTTGCTAAGATTTTGTTAAATAAGATGAAATATCAGATTAAGGATATAATAGTGTAAAATCAGTTTGCGGTAAATTCTCGATCTATTCATAATGCAATAACATTGTTTTATACAACATTGCAATATATTAAAGAGAAAAGATTAAAAAAGGCGGGTTTAATCTTTTGTGACTTCAGGGCTGCCTTTGATTCAGTTTCACATCCTTTTATTATCAAAAAGGTTATTGATATTTTTGGATCGTCTAATATGTCGACTGTACTTATAAACTATATTGTTAATAAAACTATTATTCCTAAGTTTGGCAACATAGTGCTAGAACCCATTATCATTGAATACTGGGATTTCTCAGGGTTCATCTCTATCAGCATTAATCTGCAACCTTTAAATTTATATGTGGACGCGATAGCATTCCTTGATGATGTGGTAATTTTTTTAGATGATGTCTCACAGACTAATAAATAATTATTAAAGTTTTTGAAGAATTTAAAATAAAAACAGGTACTTAATTAAATATGCAAAAGTCTATAATTGTTATGCCGTATGATAACCAAGTGATAAGGGCATGGGTATATTGATTCCAAAGAAGTTTCTTGGCATGCCATATCCATATTTGAGAAGTGGGGTTAGGAATATTATACATAATAATTTTTTAGACTTCTTTGTTAGTAACCTTGAATATGCCAAATATAAAAAACTTTCGATCTATCAGCGAATTATGATTTTGAATGTGTATTTTTTCACTAAACTTAATTATTATTGTCATCATGTCATTTTGACTAAAAAGTTTATGAAGCAGGTGACAGTTAAAGCAAACAGGTTTATCTGGGGGCAAAAATAGGTCTCATTTACCTTATAGAGTTATACAACTTCCTAAGTCTATGTGAGGCCTAGGTATACATAGTATTGATAATAAGAACAAAGTATGTTTATATAATAGGGTGGTTTCATTTTGTGAATTTTTGCAGCAAATTCAATATCAGATTGTCATTGAACCACCATTATTTCTGACAATATTAGAAGCATTTCTTCCAAAGGCATGTTCAATTACGATAGCAATCTCTTTTTTTGTTGATTTCAATGATACTTAGGTAATATATACACCTATAAAGATGTCCAATATCTCATTTAGTGCTCTTGTCAATGAAGTGTATTTTAATGTAATGCATTATAATTATAAAAGGATCTGCAAATGGAAGGTTGATCAATATGCACCTCAGTCTATTATAAACTTTTTAATTAAGGCTGTGTATGGTATATTTCCAACGTAGTTATTTTTAATTGAGAGGAATAGATTTAATATAGATTCCCAATGTATTTTCTGTAATATGCACGAGGACATAAATCATGTACTATTTGAGTTTGGACATTTTTATAAACTAAGAGAATGGTTTGTTTGAATTTTTGCAATAACATTGTTTCCTGCTAATTTGCAAGAACTTAATCAATTCATTCTTGCTAATAAGGATATATTTTCATTTATTGTTTTGTTGTTTAGAGCCATTTGGCTTCTTAGATGTAAGACCATGTTTCAATTTTTTAAAATTGATCTTATTAATTATTTTTTTTCCTTACTTAGAGAGTCATATAATAATGACGAGGTATTTAGATTATTCATTGTTCTCTGAAAAATGGGATCAGGTGAGAGTCAAGTGTATAATCAAATATGTTAATTGATGTTCATGAGTTGTAAGTATTTCTAGTTGTATGAATTAATTGTAAAGAATTTAGATTTAATGTTAAAGTGTTATTTGTATGTTAAAAGTAATAAAGTATAGATGAGAGGGTATACTCCCTCTTAAAAAAAAAACAACCATCAAAATTGTAAATGGATAAAAAAAATTAAAAAACAACAACAGGATATTTAGAAACACAAAGAAAAAAAATTACTGAACAAGAAAAACAGATATGTCAAAAAGACAGCATGTGTGAAAATGGCTAGTGTAAGATTTCTTGCTAAAAAGAAACATTTATAGATAAACAAATACAAAATATGTTTTATGCAATGTGCATTTAAAACCAGGAATCATCTTTTCATGGAATGAAAAATTTATACAACAAAATTTCAACGTTTGAATTTATATTAACAGAGATTAAATACAATTCCCGATTATAAACTTAGATTAAATAAGGTGGACAGGAAATAGTACGTTGTAGTCTAGTATATTGTATAGAAATTTTGCTGTAATAGAATTTTCAATGTAAATTTTGAATAAAAACAAGAAGATTTTCTTTGAGGAGTAATTGTATAAATATATTAAACAGGACTGTATAAGATTGTATAACAAACAACATCTATGGTAATCTGTTTGGAATTATAAAATTCTAAAATCACACAAAGAAATATTAAATAACTTGCTGTGGATAATCATGTCAATTTTTCCACAGAGTTACTATTTTATGTTCATATCTTTTTGTCTGCAGGTACTATCTAGGAATCTGATATGTATGTGTGTGGAATGTTTTTGGTTTACATTTTGGAGGATTTGCTGATGCACAAAGAATATGTTAAAGAAATGCAGCTCGTTTATTTGTAAATAATTTTTATCAACTCTAATTTATAAATATACATTTAGAATGTATTTGTTTTAAAAAAATTAAAAAAAAAAAAACATGTATTAAATGATTAAAATATGTTATTTAGAGCATGTGCGAAAATGGAGGCCGAAAGCCAACTAAATTTTCAATGTTAAAACCTCCGGTTAAAGATGGCATCTGACTGTTTTTTTTTAAACAGCGGGTAATAAAAATGTTTTGTCTAACTGGCTTGATTTATTACAGGAAAATAAGAGCAATGTAAAATTTCTATTATGGACACTGAAGGTAATTCTGAGAAATATATCAAGTTACTTAAAATCTTAAAATAATGGCACAAGTCCATGTTTTCGGTTTACAACAACTAAATATTTATTTTTACACTCTTTAGCAAAGAGCATATGTGTGTTAAAATGTTGCACAAATTGTGTTAGAAGTATCAAGTTAGTTGGAAAGAATTCCATCGTAAGTTTATACTTTCCTTGCAACTCAAAGTATTTGGCATCAATTTTGTTTCTCAAGAAGTAACGAGAAAAGTAGAAGTTTTAAAACATTTGGTAATTATTACGTTGTACCTTCCTCGTTAGGAAGTTTGTATCATTTTGTAAACATTAGAATCCAGTGGATCCCTGTAGAACAAGATTATAATAATTTAAAACTTGCTCTAGAGCCCTTTGTCACTATAATTACATTAGAGAATGAGAACACTACACAGAGGTGGAACTACATGGGTTTGGAGATGCCAGTGAATCTGGTTATGCTGCTGTGATATATTTGAGGACTTGGTCAATGCAACAGGAAATCAAAATCAGTCTATTGATGGATAAATCAAAAGTAGCACCCTTAAAAAGCTTGTCTATACCCAAACTTGAACTCTGTGTCACACATATAGCAGCTAAACTGTACATTATTGTGTTGGTCTTATCACCCCACATTGTAAGTCATTGACCACATATGCTTAGTGTGACTCAACTATTGTCTTGACTTGGATTCGAACTCCAACATACAGATTAAAGGTTTTTGTGGCTAACCGGGTATCAGACATTCAAGACTTATAGCACCACATCATTGGTTTCATGTAATCTCATCGGATAACCCTGCTGACTGCAACAACTGATGATCGAATACAACCCCTTGATGTACTGCTCAAACACTACTCATCATGGACAAAATTGATAAAGGCCTTTGCTTACCTTCTTCGGTTTATAAGTGGTTGCTGCATATCTCCGAGGGTGACGACACATTTATCATGCACTGAGTTGTACAATGCTACCATCACTATCTGTAGGATTGTACAGAAGCAACGTTTTGCGGATGACCTCAAACATTTAAGCACTAAGAAAAGTTGCAACACGAAGCTTCAGAGATTGGCACCCTTTTTGGAAGACCAGGGCATTATCAGAGTAGGAGGGAGACTGCAACATGCCCAGTTGCCCACATAGGTTTCAAAGCCAAACAACCAATACTGTTGCCCAAGTCACATCACATGACAAACATCTTGATTGACTATTATCACTTAAAGCATTTACATGCTGGTCCCCAGTTGACACAATCTGTTTTGTGTCAGCAATTTTGGATTTTGAATGCTCGCAACCAAATTCGTCTTCCAATATTCAACTGCATAACATGTTTCCGCAACAAACCACAATCCATGACCCCATTCATGGGTGACCTGCCTGTGGGCAGAGTGACACAGGCATGTCCATTTTTATGAACTGGTATGGACTATGCTGGTCCATTCTGAGTTAAACTCCACAAACTCAAACGCACCGAAGCCATTAAATGCTATTTTTGCATGTTCATCTGTTTCACAGACAAGGCTGTCCACATCAAAGCAGTCATGGATCTCACTTCTGAGGGGTTTGTGGGAGCTTTGACATGGTTTGTGTCACGCCGAGGTTTGTGTTCAGATCTGTATTCGGATTGTGGGACCACCTTTATTGGTGCTGCCTCCCAGCTACGGTGCACCTTCCAGGCTTTCTTTGTTCGGAAAGAACGCCAGACAGCCATCTTACAGTTCACCAATCGAGCCCCAATAACTTTCTACTTTCTACCACCAACCGCACCCCACATGGGGCGGGGTTGTGGGAGAACACAGTTAAGAGTGCCAAACAGGATTTGACCTGAGCCCTGGGACAATACGTCCTCACTTTGGAGGAGTTCATCACTCTCATCGTCAAGGTCGAAACCATGCTAAACTCATGACCATTGTCAAGTGACCCCAATGATTTGGAAGCAGGTCATTTCCTTATTGGAACTTCACTTGTGTCCATCCCATAACCAGAGAAAGGATCCACTCCCCTCAATCGATTGACTCGCTGGCAGACTGTTGAAGCCTTTTCACAACTTATCTGGCACAGGTGGCAGCGGGAATAGTTTCATACATTGCAACAAAAGGGGAAATGGACTCGTACTTCAGCCAATCTTCACCTAGGAGATTTGGTCCTCGTATACGATCATCGGATGGCACCCTTACATTGGCCACAATGACAGATCATAGCTCTGTCCCCGGTCAAGATGGGGTAGTTGGATATAGTAATGGTACACACTGTATCAGGATCCTTGAAACACCTGTAGTGAAAGTGTTTCTGCTTCCACACACCTGAGTGGCTTTCCACACCAATGAGGCACAAGGTTGTTGGCCCAGTTGGTCCAACAGCGGCCGGTATGTTTAGTAGCAACTGAATAAATTCAGTAGTTAATATTAAAAGCTTATCTGGAAATAGATAGCAAATTTGCTAAGTGAATTCTTGCATCCTAGATCACCCCCTTCCGAGGTTTGACCCAGCAGAGTTTTGTTTCATTCCAATATTTTAGTTGCCCTCTTGACTCGCCTAGAGCAATGACCTTTGGTTTCCTTTGTTCTAATCCAAATCAGCGAATTGAAACGCACAATAATTGGATTGATATTTTATTGCATCAACTGCCTTCTTCACCTTGTTAAAAGTGTTAATAACTGGATTTATTGTAGTATTGTGATTTATGTTAGCCTGATTATTTCCATCTTAACGCTACCTCTGAGTATTTGAATTTATTATTATATAACATTTGACAGTAGTCAAGAATCAATTTTTATTTGCAACTATTTATAAGAAAAGTTTGATTACATCTTATCATTGGATAAATTATATTAATATCACAATTTCCCTCAGCAAGACTGAACATTTTTTCCTTTAAATTCATATCAGCTGATATCATTCGTTTAATCTTTTAGGAAATCAATAAATTATAATCCTTTCAATATTAATTATTGTGGATATGTTTAGCTTGCTTATTATTTATATTTTTTAATTATTGAAATTTTCCACATTAATAGCAAACAATGTGTAAATAATTTTATTAATCTGATTTTAAACAATAAACAACCTTGCAATATATTATTAATCATGTTGGATGGATTATTAACACTTTATATGAACTATTAATTTAACATGGCAGCAGAGCGTGGTTTCACCTGAAGCAGAGTACAATTCAATATTAAACAAGTGAAGCAACAATGGCATGATGGATACTGGATTTGTGCACAAGTTCACACATGACCAATGATAGTGAAAGGATATACTATTATGATAGCAAATGAAAAATTGATAAATGAACAAGTAAAGAAAAACATAATATTGAAACTGATTAGAGATGGCGATACTATTGTTCAGACCAGGACCCCCTTCCCAGCTATATATATATAGATGGGAAGGGGGTCCTGGTTCAGACAATGAGACTGAATAATGTACTTTATGTGCCTGAGCTAATAGGAAACATAACATCAATAGACAAATTGACGGAGAGGGATACTCGACAGAATTTGAAAAACAGAAATGCATGTTAAGGAAAACAGCAAATAATACAATAGTAACAAATCTTATAGGAGGATACTATATAATAAATCTAATTTAGAAAAAGATAGAGCAGAGAATGTTACTGAATTGTAGCAATTATGAAAATAAAGTGGGAAGGCGAATACCATCGAATATCAATGAACCAGAAGACTGGCCACAGGTGGATAAACTACCCACGCTAGAAAGAGAAGCTTGGATAAACACAATGCATGAAAAAATGGCAACTCTGGAGAAGGTGAAGGTATGGAGTATAATTGATAAACAAAAGACTATCAAATTAGTCAAAGATATGAAATTAGAAGAAAGCAAAGGAAGTATAACTCCAATGACAACCGATTTCAACAGATCCAAACCAGAAGAAAACAGCAAAACATTAAACAATAATCATAGATACCAGCAAATAATTGGATCACTCATGTACTTGAGCTTAGTGACCTGACCCAATATATCAATAAGTGTGAACATTCTTTGTAGATCTGTGGCCAAACCAACTAAAGCACATAGGGAGGCATGCAAGAAAGTTGTCAAATACCTGAGATACACCACGGATTATAAATTATGCCTAGATAATGGATTAAGTAATGAATTAAAAGCATATTGTGATGCTGACTGGGGGGGGGGGGACTTGAAGGACAGAAAATCCACATCAGGAGCAGTTTACATGATAGGTAACAGTGTCATAGGGTGAAACACTAAAAAATGCTGTGTGTCACTCTCTACTGCAGAATCAGAATATATAGCTTTATCTAATGCAGTCAAAGAAATCATATGGTTAATAGAACTAGTGAAAGATTTACAACTAGAAACTAAACTTCCAATAAATATTATGTGTGATAATCAGAGTTGCATAGCTCTGGCTGAAGGAGAAGGAAATAGCAGTAGAACTAAGCACATAGATAAGGGGCCATTACACCCGAGAACAAGACAGTTAAATCAGGAAAAGTGAAGCTACAGTTTTGCACGACCGAGATGTTACTGATACATTTACAAAACAATAAAGTTAGATTTGTTAACAATTGTGATAGAGTTATAGATATTAAGGAATTGTGAACTGTGATTACATTATGGGGGAATGTAAAAAAAAGGAAATAATGGGTGACATTTCAGGGAGAATGTTAAAAATGTAAAATGACACTGAATTGAATATTTTGTTTTGTTATAGAGAGAGGATGTTTTAGAAGAATTTGAGAATACTGTATTATGTATAGAGTTATGCCTAAAAACATGGCATCAGACTAAATGGAGTTCTGTAGTTAGTAATGCAGACAAGGTTGAATCACGCCAGGTATCATGACCAACAGAAGTGTCTAAATACTACAAATATACCCCTTTCAACCGCGTTTTTGACATCTGTGCATATATTTTCGTCATTACGGAAGTGCTAGCAAAAGTCTCGAAATCGATAAAAAAAAAAAGGATTATTTCACCTGGCCTTCATCATCATAGGGTTGGGGCATAGTGAGTTTAATACGTAGTTGGAGTTAGGGTTCAGGGTTGTGGTAAGGTTAGGCCTGTAAAGAACAAATTAACTTGACTAAAAATATTTAATTTCTATCTCCAGTATTTAACCTCTGATGTGACCAACAGGTTTTTCTTTTTTCTTCTGTGTGAAGTGTGATAGTAAATATAGCAAGGCTTAGTGTGCGGCTGTGATATTAAGAAAGTAAATTCTTTGTGGAAAAAATGGTATTAGTTATAAATTACTGATGCTTAGTGTACTTCAGGCACGGTTACAGTTTATGGTTCCCCCTTTCCAAAGTGGCCGCCAAATCCAGACTTAAATTAGTGATAATTAGCAGAAGCATTCTTAATTTCAAAATATTGAATTACCACATTTTTTTTTTTTTTTCAGTAATTCATTATTTTTTAAATTAGGAATGAATCTATTAATTATCACTAATTTACGTCTGGTATTATAAAAATATTGCAACAACATACTAAAATCAAAACGAACANTTTTTTGGCCAAGTAGAGTAGCTGTAGCACTGCTAGTTTTATAAAGTAGCTTCCCCAACCCTGATTATTAACAATAACTTTGACCCTAAACCCTAAATGTAACGTGTGAAACCGACTAAGCTATTGGCCTGATACACAAAATGTGTAATAATCGATTTTGTAATAGTTTGAATATTTCATTACATAACTTACTTTAACCTGTACCCTAACTCCAACAATGTGTGAAATCGACTAAACTATTGGCCGGATACACAAAATGTGTAATAATCGATTTTAGAATATAACAACCATATAACAAAGTAAACGTACACAGTCAGTTTCTCAAAATCTAAAACAATGCCAAAAGATGTCTAATTAATAAAAATAAAAAAATAATATTTTATTGTTGACATTCTTGAAAAAAACCCAGAAATGAATTAGAAGCTAGTACCAGCAAAACTACCGATCAAGAAATTAAAGATCCTACACGGGAAGAACTTGAGAAGAACTGAATTATTAAACGTAATTAAAATTTCATACTAGCCTAAACAAAAATCCACCAAATAATGAATAAAAATTCCATACTAACCTAAAGATAAACCCACCAAATAATGAAATAAACTATCATAAAAAGAAAATGTAACCTTACCCCAACAACAACCATATTTACAAAATCTTAAAGAATAAATAAAATCTACACTTACCATAAAACTTGAAAATCCGCCATCTAGCTCGTTGAAAAAAAAAAAGAAGTAAAATATGCAATACACCTTCTATAAAAACCCACGCATGCTCTCAAAATCAACAAATCATTCAATTCTCGATAATTTGTCTAGATTTGGCAGCCAATAAAAAAGGGGGAACCATAAACTAGAATCTAGCCTACTTCAGATTTATTGCAGAAAATTGGGCATTACTTTACTTTACGTGCCCCCCAAGATAGCCGCCAGCCAGATGTAAATTACCGATAATTAGCAGACACTTTTCTAATATCCGTAATA
>PXIH01S0016436.1:10826-20959 GCA_003024985.2 Euperipatoides rowelli
CAGCTCAACCCTCTGCACCACTGCCCTTGGCTCTCACCAAGAATACGAAGTAGCACAGCTCAACCCTCTGCACCACTACCCCTTGGCTCTCACCAAGAATATGAAGCAGCACAGCTCAACTCTCTGCACCACTGCCCCTTGGCTTTTGGACCTTGAATCATGTTTTTCATTTTCCATCAATTTTTAATTAGATTTTTTAAGTCTATCAGGTTAACTTCTTATCCGGTTTGTTGTATTTTGTACCATTAATATATTTTGCAGTGCGGTATCTAAAATATTTTCTTTGATGGTAAAGTTGATATGAACAAAATCCAGTTGTTGTACTTCTTGAGACATATTTAATAGCATGCTTAATATGTTTCTGAATTATTCTAACTAAAAACTTGTGTGTGCTTTCTAAGATTTCCCAAATCAATTAACTGAAACTTTCTTTTAGATAAGTGCAACTCTTTTCTAGTGCTGCATTTAGAGTGGTATAAATTCTTACTAACTTCTGCGGAACTTAGAATCATCCTTAACTTTAAAGTAATAAAGTCAATCAATAAATTATTCAAAGGATGGATAAAGAATAGTACTAATAAATAGTACCAAATATCATTTGTTATATACTGTTTATGATACTCTCTAAAACATATACTAAAAAATTATAGACAATTTTTCAAATTTGTAAAGGATTTTTTCCCTGATACTGTTCGAATCGGGAAATTTTTTCCAAGTACTTTGGCCTTCTTAAAATACTGATAATTATGAAGATACAGGTGAAGAGCTCGAGTATGTAGCAATAGAAGAACCAGGGAATTTTTCCAAGTCCCCCATCCTTTGAAGATCTAAACCATAGAATTAAAAATACTGATAATTACAAAGATACTGATGAAGAGCTCGAGTGTGTAGCAATAAAAGAATCGGGAAATTTTAAGTACTTCAGCCTCCCTAGAAAATCTAAAACATATAATTTAAAATACTGATAATTACTAAGATACATAAAAAAGACGAAGAGCTCGAGTATGTAGCAATAGAAGAATCAGAGAATTTTTCCAACTAGGTTTACTTTGACCCCCTTATAACATCTAAACAAGAGAATTTGAAATACTGATAATTACGAACATACAGATGAAGAGCTTGTGTACTTAGCAATAGAAGATTGATGGAATTTCCAAGTACCTTACCCCCACCCCTAGAAGATCTAAACCATAGAATTTAAATTAGTGATAATTATGAAGATACAGATGAAGAGATCGAGTATGTAGCAATAGAAGATGTTCATAAATATATTTTGATAATAAACACACAGATTTCCCTTAAGGAAAATATATTTTTAAAAAAATGATTTAATTATATATTATTTTTGTACATATAAACTTCTAAGCATAAATAGAATCATTTTTGAGAATTTATTTTTAATTTGATCTTATTTTAATATAATAATAATGACATAAAAGCTATACCAATTTCCTACAAAAATTTTATTTGCTGATTAGCAGTTACAAATTTAAATTAAGAAATTTGGAATACAATAAATTAATGTTCATACAACAGTTAAATAAATGAACATCAATAAGCGTGTTCGTCATTAAATTTTTTTAAATGTGTTTCATTACTTTGGGTTATACCTGGTCACGTGAACATTTAATTTTACAAACGAACGATCAAGGTTAACCCATCCTGACAGCAAAGTACTCAATAATAATAAAATAATTAGCATTCTTTTATGCAATAATAATTATGATGCAACTGAAGATAAAATTCTAACAGATAAGTCAAATGTGCAAAAAAAATAAATGTTTATATCAAAGACTTTCACAAGGACTGGCATTTTTAAATTACTGCATTAATCCTTTTAGGTAAGGGTTTGTGCGACACTTACTTATAGAAATATTTTAAATTAATGTAGGCTAATCCCCCCCCCCCCCTCCCCCAAACAAAAAAATGAATGTAAAATTCAAGATTAGAATTGTGGATGATTAAAAAAGAAAAATCATTACATCGTCGTCTTAGATATTGTAATCACTCAATTTTTACATAATTTCAATCCTTTTAATAAATACACAGTTGAAGCAATGGTAACATTTTTTGTCCGCCATTTATCTCACAAAGCTACCCACCTCTCCTTCAGGGTCCTAAAGTTTGAAACAAAGCGAATGAAATGAGAGAGACTTTATAATAACGAATGGTCTAGTTCAGGGGTTTTCAACCTTTTTGCACCCTAGAGCACATTCTAAAATACTGGTAGGGCGGCGGGCACCGTCTATAATTTCCGTAATGATAAAAATATATGTGCAAATGTCAAAAACACAGTAGAATCTGGATTGTATCACTTGTATTTAGACAATTTTCTAACTATCCCCACGACTACACAATTTGGCCATCTGCGTGCATTGCACTCAAGTTCGTCCACATTAACTTGGCACAAAAGGTGGAATTAAAGCGATCAATTTACAAGAAAACAACTGCCTAAAATTGGTTGCCTAACCAATCAAACTAAATAAATGGGATCCAGCCAAGTTAACGCGGACAAGCTTTCGTTTTGTGGTCGAACAGCAGTGGTCACACACAAATTGGTCAACAGGTGCCTGTGGGCAAAGGGTTGGGAACCGCTGGTCTAGTTCATTTTGTGCGCTTAATGACGAAATGAAAAAATATCTAATAATTTAAAATAAGTCAAAAAGTTAACTATTGACGAACACGCCTAATATAGAGTAAAAAAGCCTTTACAAAATATAAACATTTTTTTTTGCTACATCTTGTTAAATATAAACCTTTATTAAAAATATACAAGACTTTTCAATGAAATCAAATACACTATACACTACTTGTATATAAAAATGACAAAAATGTTTAACATACAATATAACACAGGTTTTAAATCTCATAGAAAGTATTGCAACCATAAAATAAAAAAATCAATTAATTGATAGGGAAACATTTTAATTTCCCTAAATTTAAACACCATTTTCATCTTTCCGTCCAGTAATTACACAAAAATTATATTTTGAATGAAATACATTGTTTCCTCTTATCTCACAAATGCCTTTTATTTTTTAGAACTAAAATCAAATTGACTCAATTTGATGAAAATTCCTTATCATACATTATTTATTTTATATGTGAGAATTTAATTTCATGATTATTCAAGGATTGTAAGAAACATAATTAGGACAATATCCTCAGGGGCTTTGACCTAATATTTTTATGTTGCCAGAGTAATTCTGTTGGAGCAACAAAACAAATAATATTTATTTATTATATATTGTATTATAGTTAATGTGTTATGCGTTAAGTACAATAAACGCAATAATAATAACTTAATTACAAAATAATATACACATAAAGAAAATAATCATAAAAGCATATTCAGTTCAGTATATAAATGATGAAATATAGTCACCAAGATATTCCAACTACCATTGCAGAAGAAAAAAATTAGCATACCACCATATGTCTTAGCATAATAGTGACAAAAACATCTAGGTTCAAATATCTTAATTTTGGTCAGTTTTTATTCTGTGAAGCCTATAAAACTCAAGAATGCATTTTGATGAAATTTGAAAAAATTTATAAAGTTATATGAACAGGACCTTTTTTATTTATTCATTTATTTATTTGGGGGGGGGGGGGAATATCTAGCTTAGGATTGTTCAAATTTGAGTAAAATTGAGCCTTAAAATGAGAGCAAATAAATGGATTTTGATCAAATTTAGTATAACTTTTTTATAGATAACTGTGTAATCAGAATAAGATTATCAATGATTTGAGTTAAAATTATGGTAAAAACTTCTAATTTTGATTAAATATATGATTCTTCAGCTGTTCAGCAGCTGCATGCCATTCATTTACATTAATTCAAGTACAAATGAATTGCAACATTTGTTTAAGGTCGACGACTTATTTATAGTCGTCACAAGAATGTTTTAAAATATTTTAGATAAAAACAAATCTAAATTAATAGAGGATATGGACGACAAGGCAGGGACAAATATCCTCCCTATCGAACCTAGTTTTACTGATAAAATATATTTCAGAAACAATGCCGTATACCTCATTCCCTCTATGAGCCTCTCCGGGAAAAAAAAAATTAACTATAAAAAGCTGTTATCATAAAAAACACTATTGATATAGGTAATGTAGCTGTGCTCCTGGTATCAAAAAAAGTTGTGTTTGATTTAAGAAAAGTTAATGCACAGATAAAACCTTATCATGCACAATTTTTTTCAACTTTAGATTTATATTTCAATATTAGCCTAGCCCAGTCTGTCCGTTATAAATTCTGTTTTGAATTGCCCTGGCAAAGGTACATGCTTTGTCGTATTCCTCAAGGACCTTTTACTTTAGCATTTATTTGTCTTTCAACAAATTATAAATACTATAATTGTTGACAAGACATTAAATTTATAGATAATGCTTGGCTTATTTAGATTATAAAATTTCCACGAAAAAAATAGAACATTTAAAAGTTTTGAATGAGGTCCTTGAGGCTTTTTCTAAAATAAATATGGTGATAAAGCCTAGTAAATATTGTCTTTTTCAAAAAATTTAGGGCATGTGATAAAAAAGGGAGTAAATCTTCCAATCAAAATCCTGAATCCTTGCCAGAGTTTACTAGAACTTCCACTGTAACAAGTATGTAGTTTTTTAACGTCTGTTGGATTTTTTTTTAGACGATATATATATTTTTTTTTACTGAGTTAGCTGTTCCATTGTACTTGTTATTAAGGAAAGGGGATGATAAAAACCAATGGCCACCAGAGGCCGAAATTGCATTTTTAGCATGAAAAATTAACTAACAATGTCCCCTCTCTTAACATATCCTTACTTTATTAAACCTTTTTACATCTCCTCTGTTACTTCAGAGGTGAATTTGGGCGGCCTTTTAAAACAGGAAAATACAGATAGTCACATGCAACCACTGGCATACTGTAGTCATAAGCTTAAAGGCAGCCAAGCGCAATTATGCAGCTAGTGAAAAAGAGGCCCTAGCCATAGTTTAAACTTTACAACAATTTTGTCATGTCTCGGTCAAAATGCCGGAGACAATAAAATTTTTAAGGATCACTTGGAAAATAATTGTCTTACTTTTGAAAACTCGATTAAAGGCCTTTTTAATATGTAATCGATCAATTACAGAAAAGCTCACTCATTAAGATTTTGGGTGAAAAAAAATGAAATTGGAAAAATCAACACAATTAATATCTACTACTTTTACACTCAATGAAAGTCAAATTTTAACAAATGGTGATATTTTTTAAGAATTAGGTAAGTACCTTTCACTTTCAAATTTTCAAGAAATATACTAGTCTGAAAATATAAAATATTTGGGAACAAAATTTAGTAAAGAAGATGTTGAAATGTTAATGATTATTATATGGTTTACTTAAATTGGCTATATGATTTATAAATTATTTATGCTAGAGTTCATTGGATGCCTAGAGATATTCTATTTGAAAATATTAGAAGCATTCTTTTAGGTTATTTAATTTATAATGAATTTTAAGAAGAGTACAATGTTTATGAATTTGAAGTTGTGCTTAAAAAGAAAATTATTCTTGATGAAGTCCCTCATATTATAAATGTAGATAATTTTAGACTGATCACAATAAAAGGGCGTAGCCCCTTGTGCTTGAATTGTAATAGTGTTGGACGTTTAAGGAAAGACTGTATTATAAATATTGTTCCAATTATAAATTAATGGTTACAAAAACCCACATCTGTGACAATTAGAAATAACTTTCTTACGCCGAAACTTTGACAAAAAAAACCTATATAAACATGATCAGTGTCTATTGGAAGATTCAGCTTTCACATCTAATGGTGATAATCAATGCTTAAATTCTCAAGGGAAATTTGCTCTACAAAAATTTAAACATGTACGGTACTCAATATTTCTGAAAATTACAAGAAAGTGATCTGAAAATAAAGGAAAATGACAATTCTGAAAAATTTAAATTAAATAAAACTGTTAAAACCTATGCAAAAATTGACCAGTTTTCAGCCTACAAAAATAATTTGCAATTGACTCTGTCTAATTGGGTTGTCAATCAAGGTATACCTATAAAACAGAAAGTAATTCAGTCAAATGATGTTAACATGGATTTTGTGGTTAGAAAAATAAAAAGAACAAATGATCAATTAAATCAAGGTGAAAAATTTATAAAGAAAGAACAAATTAACAAAAAGAACTGAATTACCGAAAGTTTTGGGAAGGATCTAACAGATGCCAATCTTTTTGACACTTTATTATTTGATAAAGATTCTGATATAGATAATTCTAAGGGAGAATTTTAACATCATATAATGCAAAGGGATTAATGATTCCCATAAACTCCGAGTTTTGATTAAATATTTTTTAACATAAAAAAAACATTGTAATTATCAAGGAAACTAAATGGAATCGGACAAAGTTTATTGAATGAGTGAAAATTAGATCACTATAAAATTTATGAATTTTGAAGTTTTAAATCTGTCTTGGGTATGGCTGTTCTTATTCATGTTTCATGTTTATCCCAAGTAATCTAAATAAATTTAATTTGTGAAAGACTTTTGTCACCTAATAATATTTTTATGTGTCAAGAGAAGTTTATCCACTTTATACAAAAAAAGTCCTTCACAAATTAAATTAGAGAGCTCCTATTGACGACAGCAATTTAATTTTAAAAAGGGTGAAATATTTTTGAGGCTTGGTTGGTTTGTATCCACACTAGTGTCACATGTACTGGTGGGTGATGTCATAGAAAACTATCATGAATCAAAAAGTGGCCACTTCTCTCTAAGATGTTGAAAGATTAAAATATTTGTTATTAATTTTTGTACATTATATTTTAGTACATTATATGAATCAAAATATTGTGTTGTAAATTTACAAGGGGACAGTAAATTATTACAGGGTATAATCTATAAGGGCTGGGAAATATATGGAACTGTTATGTATTGTTAATGTATGTGTCACGTAATGTGAGCGTCCATATGGGTAACTCTTATGAGAGTTTCTTTTTTTCAGTGGTAGCCGTAGCTGTGTTAACCTCAATAGGGAGGGATAGATTCGAACTGATGTTTCTGATTAAATAGACAGAAGGTATAGTAAATGAGTTTGCATAAGTAATAATAACTATTAGTAATGTCTATNTAAATATTTCTAGCATATCATAACCCAGTAATGAATTTGTTAAATCCTATTTGTAATCATATATTTCAATTGACTCCTTGAGGAAAATACTCAAGTTAGCCTGTAAACGACACTCACATNGAAAAATGAACTTGAACTTGAGCAAGTTCTTTTTTTTAGAGATGACCTAAGAACTTGAACTTGTTCTTTTTTAAAATGAACTTTTCCAATCACTGCCAATTTTCAACTGAATTAGTTTTTAACATAATATGTAACATGATATTTAAGGGTTATTTATTTATTAATTAAAAAATGCGAATAAATACATAATAAAGGGAAATATTTGATGAAAAATTTGTATGAGACCTTAGCCCTTGACGGATGTAGTACTAATTTATATTATATTGATTAAAAACTTAAAATTAAAAAAAAAAATGAATAAAATCTATCTATTAAGGTTAATCACTTTTAACATAGGCCTACATGGAATAGAAGAGTTACTGAATCTTGTAGTTCTGATAACTTTTTTGTGTAATAAATTAGAATGTCTTGTAAAATGATTAGATATTACAATACAGTTTACAGGAAACTATTCAGATAAGGAATATCTGAGATCTATCCTCAAGGGAATCCATATCTAAAATTCTCAATGCTTTACAATAGTAAATATTCCAGTCATGAAGTATTAGATGAACAGCACGTTTCTGAATTGTTTCTAATTTTTGTTTCTGGATTAAAGTAAGGGTGTTACTCCAAACCACTGCACAGTATTCCAATTGAGGTAGAATAAAGTTTAAATACGCTAGTTTATCCTTGCAAATTTTTTTGAGGTTTTATAGTATGAAAATTTTTTGTTAGCTTTTGAAGCAATGAAGTCTATATGTTTAGACCATTAATAAGGTTGTCCTGAATAAATACTCCTAAAATATAAAAATGATTAACAATATTAATAAATTCATTCTCATTATGTAATTTGAGAGATAGAGGGGGTTTTGAAAAATTATGAATCATTCATTACAGCTGATTTAGATGTGTTAATGCATGCACAAACCACAATTATTAATTTCCATATTTAAGTTATTTATTATATCTTGAGAAGAATTTTGAAGACCAATTCTAATGTCTGTATTAACTATTGTTAAGTCGTCTATGAATTTGAAATGATTATGAGTATCAAGACCTATAGATAAAGAGGAGACCTCCGTGAACGGAACCCTTGTGAACTCCATTGGAACTATTGAAATGAATAAAATCATTGGAATCAGAAGATCTTAGAAATGAGATCCATTTAATTATTGAGCCAGGGATTTCAAAAAATAAAAGAGTTGATGATTTGGTTATGATTAAGACAATCGTATATTTATTTAAATCTGTAATAATAGTTGTTGCACTGTTAATTGGATTTTCGAGAGCTTTAAGAATGGAATCAATATATAATAATAAGTAGTGGGCTGTAGAATGTTGAGGCAAACCACCAAACTGGAACTTATGTATTTTTGTAAAAATAATAGACATAATGTTGTCGAAAATATGTCTCTCACAAAATTTAGAAATGGCAGGTAACAATGAAAATAGGTCTAAAAGAAGATGGGGAAGATGGACATTTAACTTTAGATATTGGCATAATGATGGCATTTTTCCATTCAGAGGACAGATGACTTGATATAATAAAAGACTGATTAATTGAGTGATTTTGTCACACAATTCAACTGCAAACAGTTTAAAAATAAAATTGGGGATTGTTGAAAGTTTAAAATATTTGTTATTAATTTTAGTACATTATATTTTAGTACATTATATGAATCGAAATATTGTGTTGAAAATTTACAAGGGGACAGTAAATTATTACGCGGTATAATCACTGTGATACAGTCTATGAGGGCTGGGAAATATATGGAACTGTTATGTATTGTTAATGTATGTATGACGTAATGTGAGCGTCCATACGGGTAACTCTTATGAGAGAGTTTCTTTTTTCGGTAGTACCCGTAGCTGTGTTAACCTCGATAGGGAGGGATAGAATCTAACTGATGTTTCTGATTAAATAGACAGAAGGTATAGTAAATGAGTTTGCATAAGTAATGATAACTATTAGTAATGTCTATTTAAATATTTCTAGCATATCATAACCCAGTAATGAATTTGTTAAATCCTATGTGTAATCATATATTTCAATTGACGCCTTGAGGAAAATACTCGTTAGCCTGTAAACGACACTCACATCAGAGAAATTAATAAAACATCAAACTTAGTGAATCATAAGAAGTCTATGAGCATTTATTTAGTATCTATAAGTAATTTTACCACTTTTTATCATGGTAGCAGAGCGTAGTTGGTAGGAGAGCAGTAACAACGATCTATACATATGGGTACCAACAACAGGAGGAAAAACAGTGAGATCACCATAGAGCAGGAATAGTGAAGTTAAACTCCAATAACTACCACTTATGGAAATTCGGGGCACAAATGCTACTATTTGAAGAAGATTTAAATAGTAGCATGGTCTAAGATGGACAATGGAGCCAGAGGAACAATTGCGTTATCAATGGAAGCTGGATTACATTATTTGATAGCTGAATGCTCTACCGCTAAAGAGATGTGGGGAAAAATAAAAATACACTTCGAGAGAGCGAGTTATTCATCTCGAATATTTCTCAAAAGAAAATTATACTCAATAAAATTGGAAAACAATAAAATGGAACAATTTATTCAACAAATTATGGAAATAGTAGAAGGACTACGTTTAGCAGATGTAATCGATAACAAAGAGGTTATTTCAATGATATTATGTGGACTTACAGAAGATTACGATCACGTGATAACCACTATAGAAGGGAAAGAAGAAAATATGATGGATTTGGAAAGCGTGAAATTAAAATTGATTGATGAGGCCAGAAGAAGGGAAGAAAAAAATAGCATTAGTGTTCAGCAATTGGTTCTTTTATCGGGACAAAACAGACCTCATAAATTACAGCCTTGGCAAGAACGAACATGCTACCAGTGCAGACAGCCAGGGCACATTAAAGCATACTGCCCA
>PXIH01S0016437.1:0-10664 GCA_003024985.2 Euperipatoides rowelli
ACTGTGGTTGTTCTTGTAATCAGCATGTTTATCAAAAACGTATAAATCAAATATAAATTTTTCATAGAAATAATGGAAATGCTAAGGATTAGGGGAAATGATGAAAACAAAAACAGCATTTCTTTTATTCTACTCACTTTTTAACCTTTTGTTAGGTTGGTTTTCTAAAAATTGGACCCATCGATGTGGTGTTAGTGGATGGAGGGATTTGAATTTAGGCTAATTGGCATAACATTTATTCATAGAAAAACATTTATTTCAAATTTGAATCAATTTGAAATAAATATTAATTTCTCTCAGACTATTAAAATATTAACAAAAGCACCTCTTTTAAAAAATTGCAATAATGAGTAGGACCAAACCAAAATTTACTCTCAAACCCAAAAATTCTCAGTGTCACTTGTACGGTAACTTGTTGATTGATAGTTCCTCTTTCTCCATGCTGTAAAAATGTATATAAATAAAATTATTTATTTATTTAGCAAAACTTCTGTCGAAACCAGTTATAATTTTGTTATAGGATATACATAATTTTTACTTAGAAGACAATCGAATAGAAAACTATATATAATAAAGTTATTTGAGAGTTATAAATTATATAATAAAATTTGGCAAGTCAAAGAGAATCATTAATGCAAATCGGTTAATTAAACAAAGTTTGGTATCATTGTAGTTTTAAAAGTGAACATGAATTTTAATTCTATATTAAACCAAAGTTTAAATAGATGAATTACAGTTAAATTAAGATTTAAATACAATAAAATTATCCCTGAGAAATAATTGATTATGTAGTCGATCACAGGTTAATAGCTACAGAATAAAAATATTTTACCTTTTCCATATTTATATTTTCAGAAGATAAGTACAAAGTAAAATAACCAAAATAAACTTAATGTCAAAATAAACAAATATGCATAAGTTCATTCATTTAGATCAGTAAGAGTGTTTTCGAGATCACAAGCTGATCTGCAACTATCAACAAATTCTTTATAGGGAACGAAAGGTGAAATATTATTGGCGTTACAAAATTTCATAGATCTGGACAGCACAGATTTAGTATAGGATAAGTTGTTAAATGATGGTAAATTGAAGATTAACTAGTTTCTGGTTGGATGAATGGTGCATTAAGCCTTATGGAGCTTAATAGGTAAGAGCAATCGTAGTGACTGTGTATACTATTATATAAGAAGTTAAGATTATGTTCAATGTATCTTTGTTGGAGAGATTGGAATCCAAAATAATTTAAGAGTTCATTATAAGATAGGTCTCTAATGTTTACTTGAAATTTATAGAGTAGATATTTCATGAAACGTCTCTGAAAACCCTCAATTTTGTTTAGATCTTTTTGTGATAAAGCGGACCATATTACAGAGCATTATTCAAGTTTGCTGCGGACCATTGTGATGTATAGTGTTTTTATTACCTCAAAATTTTTAAAATTTCTAGCAATAAACCTAACATATCCCATAGACCTGGAGCAAGCAGTTATCATTTTATCTACGTGTGTAGAGAAACTATAGTCAATGGAGTATGTAATTCCGAGGTCTTTGACAACTGATACTCTTCTGATGGGTATAGACTATAGAGTTAATATTATATATATATAAATTGAGGGGGTTTTAGATTTGGTGAAGAATATGATTTGACATTTTGTATAATTAATGATAAGACCCCAGGTTTTGCACCAGTGAGTGAAGTGGTCGAGATTCTGTTGTAAATGAATATGATCAGTGTAAGAGTTTATGGAGTCAAACATTTTTGTGTCATCAGCATACATAAGAGCATTGGTTGATAAGTGAGTTGGTAGATCATTGATATATAATGTAAAAAGGAAGGGGCCCAAAGTCGATCCTTGAACAATTCCTGAGCAAATATTAGAAGCAGGAGTGTAGGATTGATTGATTGAGTGCTATCTGTTAGAAAAGATTTGTTGAAAGATAAAGTCTGATCATGAAGACCATATAGGGATAATTTATATAATAAGTGACAAATGGAAAACCAAAATGACTGGCTATAGACTAAGACTGAAAATTTTTTGATGTTTTACACTTTAAATTGCAGAATTATGGAACAAAATATGAACCTGATTAGGTATGATAATAAAGGTTTTGCTAATAATGGCTACTCTCATCAGCCTACTTATCTCTCTCTTAAATGGCTTGATACTCAGGCCGTGTCTCAAATAATTTTTATCCTGACTCTCACTCTCTCTCTCTCACTTGCACTCCCACTCTACACTTCACTCGCACTCTCTAATTGGGACAGTTTTGGGCGAGTGTACACTTTTGCTGCTGGACACGTAGTGAAAGCAATTTAAAGTTTTAAGCAATATTTGTTGATTGATAATTTATTGTTTATATTAACAATAAAATGAATGTAGAACAGTTTATTATTATTATTAATTAAAGTAAAAGTCTTGAAGATTTGTTAATAAACAAAAATGATACATTTGTTAATACATCATTTAATTCTTTCAAATTCCATGATAAAAAGTTTAGCTTATCAATACATTATTTTTTTTTTTTTAAAAAAAAAGCCATTTTCTTGCACTGACAATACCTGAAGCCTGTAGGTCTATTTTTTTCTTTCAATTTATTAAAATTAATGAGAATAACGAGCATATATAGGCTACTGTAATTAACATATAGTAAGTATTGAAGATTTATATTTGCTAATTGCATTTTTTATTTATTTCAACTAAATATACAATACTACAGATGATTACTATTTTTACCTGTATCATTTTCTATTTTTTGAGATTTTTGTTTGTTTATCCTATTTTTTTGTATTTGTTCTTTTGTATTTTTTTTATGTAACAAGACCAAAGGTCTTATACAAATTATCAAATAAATAAATAAATGTTATCAAAAAAGAAAAAAACCTGGAATTGCAATTGTATTCGATTGGGTTTTTTTTTTAAAATATACTGTATATGATATAGACTGAATTTAGTTTGGAGCCGGCTGCATGTTTAACTCAAGCCATAGGGAAAACTTAAAGCTGTGAACAAGAAATCACGTACGAGACCGACTTTACCGTAACTTTCACGTAAGTTTAATGCTGTGAACCAGCTGTACTGTAATACACACAGTAACGTAAAAAAATAACATAACTGTCACTTCCAAGAGTATTAATTTCTCAATTATTGCATGTAGTATCAAAGCAATATGATTAATATGCATTGAAATAAATAAATGTATCAAAAAAACTCCCCTTGTCCACTTTGCTCAGATATTTTGCACAGTAAAAGCATTTAAATAAAATGGCAAAATTTGCTAGGACACGAGAGCGTGCACCGAGGATACATAGTCGCTCACTCGATGACTTGGTAACTCTCCTCACTGACTTTGTCAATTGGAAACAACCTCTCTGATGTCATCACCGAGTGAGAGTCGGCAAAAGTGTGCACTCTTGGTGAATTGAGACACGGCCTTAGTCTTGCTACTAAAAAAAATAGAATGCTATCAGTAGTATGCTACTTTTATCATGTTATTGCCAAGTTCTATTATTAAAGCATTGCTGTTATAACAGCAAATCTTTTGTATATGCATTCTTTGTAAAATAATGTGAGTGTACGATTTTACATTCATAAATCTGTAATTTCAATATAACCTTACGCACAACATTTTAAAAATGTTTCTATGAAGTCTATGGAAGCATGGAATTATTATCATTGTATCTTATGGGACATTCATTTCAGGAGGAGGGCTATATAACTGCCTAGACTTGTGTTTCCAAAATAGTATTCCGTGGAACCCAGGGGTTCTATAAGGTTAACATAAGGGTTTCATGAGTAAGTTATATCACGATAACGTTTGAATTTAAAAAGAATTAAAAAAACTATTAAAACATTGATGAATTGTAAGTACAGCAGTGTCTACCAGACTGCAGAAGCCAAAAAAAGCATCTAGAAGATATTCTGGGGCAGTGCACTGAACTTAAACAAGTGCTAGTGGAACCATATTGTAGCCAAAGCTTAAAATTGATGTTCCACAA
The DNA here is from genome assembly GCA_003024985.2 of Euperipatoides rowelli. Lineage (NCBI taxonomy): Eukaryota > Metazoa > Onychophora > Udeonychophora > Euonychophora > Peripatopsidae > Euperipatoides > Euperipatoides rowelli. Next base: position 3,997 of record PXIH01S0016437.1, read on the forward strand.
ATTTTTAACTAGTTTGAAAGACTTTCAATTTTAATTGGGAATCAATGCCCTAAACATGCACTAGAACTCAATTTGAGTTATAGTTTGGTTCTTAGAATATGCAACTCAAATCGATACAAACTCAAATATTGAAATGTAAGATAGGTCCCTGTACTACTTACAGTATTTTTTTTTTTTTTTTGCTATATTGTATAAAAGACACAAACTTTTCTTTTCTAGTCATTTTCTGTAAAAAAAACAAAAAAAAAAAACATCTAAATAAATATTATACTATGATATGTTTATTTGTTAATAATCTTTGCGAAAAAGTTGATTTTAATAATGGTTATTTTAAATTAAGTGACATTGGCACAAATTTTATAAAATAAATCAAAATTATATCACTAGGATTTTCCTTTTTCTTTTTGTTAAATTTACTTATTAAGCTCTTACAAACGACTCAAAGACAAAAAAATACGCCTCATACTGAAACAATAGTCGTTATTTACCGACGACTCAATGACGAAAAAACTCGTGATGAAACAACTCAGTGACGTAACAACTCAATGACTAAACAACTCATGACAAAACAACTCAGTGACGAAACAACTCAGTGATGTAACAACTCAGTGACGTAACAACTAAATGACGAAACAACTCAGTGCAAAACAACTCAGTGACGAAACAATTCAGTGACGAAATGACTCAAATCAAGACTGGTGTATCTGAATTCAACACTAAAAAGAAGTTGAATAAAAATAAAATTATGCAGACACAGACTTTGGTTATTTTCATAGAATGAAGAAAATCTAAAAGTTTTTTTTTAATTTAGAGTCTTATCAAAAGTAATTCTTTTCTTGTTTAAGTTGATTTTTGTTTAGTAAATGCATTTATTATTGGTTGTATATTATTTTAAAACCACCTAATGATTATCACTTTTGCTGAAATTGTTCATGAAAATTGTTTGATTTCTTGTGTAAATATTATTTATTATTACAGGTCCTTTTACTAGTAGCTTTCCCAACTTTCTTTTTATATATATTTTTTTCTTTTTCTTCTAATCTAAGATCCAATGAGATCAGAAGTTTGACAATAAGATTACATTGTGAGATAGAAAGGCAATTTAAAAAGAGTGCCAGGAGAAAGAAGAGGTTAGCTAGGATGAACTGTACTATCTGTTAAAACTGACCCCATATATCAGCTGAGCCACACACCTAAAATAAGATTTTCAAAACTTGCCTAATACGTCTGATTGAAGTGAAATTTGATCAGGTTCATCAAGTCTACTGGCCTTGAGGAATTTCCTGTTTATCTGCTCAGAAATAAAAGACAGTAAAGCTCTAGGAAATGGTAGTTATAAAATCATTCTATGGAGATAATTACCAATCATTGATTCTTTGGATAGTTCAATTATTCTAAACTTCTTTAAATTATTTTAATTATAACCAAGCAAAATATATTTAATTTAAACTTTTGTTCTTGTTGCTTAATTGTTCAGTGCTAAATCAGTAAATAACTTGTACATGTTTGTAACAAATCCTTAATATTATTAATAGAGACTTGTGCGACAGTATGTTTAGTTGGGGGGTGGGCCGTATTCCATATTTACCAAGTAATATGTTTAGGTCGGGGGGGTGTATCCCCAGTGGGTTCAATGGGTAAGCCCTGGTGGAATAGTCTGGGGGAAGGGTGGCAAGGCCCTGTAATTTTTTTAGTTATTATTTAGATGAATTTAAAATGGAAAATTTGTAATATTCCAAAGACTTTTAGAATATTACTGTACTTAATTAATTAAAGATGTTTTTAATCACGAGAACTAAATAAATGAATATAAAAATGGAGTAGGCCTACATAGTTATAACAGAAAATATACACAGAAAATATAGTAGTTTACTTAAAAATAATAAAATAATAGTATAAGGATTTAAAAAGTAGATTAAACATAAAAGCTAAGTGGGTGTGATGAGGAAACAAATTGTCAAGTGATTTATTTAAAGTCAGAGCAAACACCTTTGATAAACATAATTTGGAGGCAAGATGTGAAAGAGGGACCAATAAAGAGATATCGTAAGTCATTACTAGATGTCCCTAAAACGACTAACCTAAAATTTTGTAAGATAATTAACAACTAACATATAGAAAATTAAAGATAACTAATAAAAAGAATTAGAGAAATGTTTCAATACTAACTATATGCTTATAAAATATAATAGGGCTAGAATGTAAATCGAATAGGGCAGAATAAGTAAATTGTATGATTAAATATATTCATCAGATATAAATTTATTAACAATATAACATTCAGACAATGAATAGATAAGAAATTGGAAAGGTGTAAGTAGGGAAAAAAATAGACGTTATAGTTTAAAACGTAATACATAATAATTAAAATCACACAATACACGTGTTAGGGCCTATAGCCAAGAGTGATATATGCCTTTTTCATAGAAAAGGCAAATGGAGTATTTAATCCAAGTAAAAGTTAAAAAAGAAGAGAATAGAGTTACTGTATAATTTATCAGAATAGAGACAAATTTTAAAAAAAATGAAAGCCGTCTGGTTGGATAATAATAATAATGGAATTAAATAAAACTAATTTCATACTAACTTGTTTTGGTTTTAAATTAATACTAACTTGTGTGATTCTGTGTTCAATTGGAATTAATAAATATTACTAATCTCATACTAATTGATTGGTTTTAAATTAATACTGTATGTGATTCTGTATTTAATACTAATCTAGTTAATATTATTTGTTGGTAATTTGTGACAAAGTTGATTGAACAACTTATTTATCTATTTATTTATTTATTTAACAAGCAGACTAAGTTCATTAACTTTAGTTTTTTTCCTTCTTTTTAAATAGTGTAGCCTACTCGCTTTTTTTTTTGTCTTGTGTTTTTCTTTTCTTTCTATACACACAAAGAGATAAGTAAGGGAATTAAAGTATCAGTGGAAAAGCCCAAAGATAATCAAATAATAGATGCAAGCGAGGTAAAAATGAGAAAGTTGAGAGTAGAAAATTCTGATCATGTGCAGCAGCTAAGCATACATACAATGAGAGAAGAACAGGACCTAGGTTATGTAGTAGGCTTTAATGAACCGGTCATACAAGACACAAACAGAAATACTAGGAAATAAATCAAGGTTGCCACATGGAATGTCACAAGATGTGCACACCCAACTGCTGAAGGAAGAGGAATGAAATAGATGAGGTATTAAATGTATTGGAAATCGATATAGTATGAATTCAAGAGACTCATCTGAATGAAGGAAACAGTTAGACCAATCAATATATTTGGTGGAACGCACTCAACGCAGGAAGTAAGGAAAGGTGGAAGGGAATCAAAAGGGATTTCTTTAGTAATTATCAAAAAATGTGATATAAGGATAAGAGAGTTTAATTCTTTTTCAGATAGTGTATTTAGCATGAAGGTGTTATAGAAAAAAGTTCCAATGACAAATACAAATATGCTGGACAACAACAGACTATAGTACAGCGAGGTTAACCCTGGTTATAATCTTTTTTTTTTTTTTAATATGTATATATAGGCCTATAATTTTTTTTTTTATTATTTTTATATTTTTTTTTTTAATTTTTTTTATATTAGCCAATAGGCTATTTAATTAGCCTATAGGCTATTTAATTAGCCTATAGGCTATTATATAGCCTATAGGCTATTATATAGCCTATAGGCTATTTAATAGCAATTATAAATGCACATGTAAGTAGTGAAACAGACCCCAGGAATAAAATACATCAGGCTAATCAGCTCCATATTATTAATAGAGGACCTAAATGCACATTTTGGGGTAGCAGATAAGGAAAAGAAAGAAGATAAATGAGTCAGATCAAAATTAAAGCACCAAATGGAAAAGGGAAACTACATGAAAATGCTAATGACCATGTTCAACCTAATTTTACACCATTCTTGGAGCTAAAGTAATACAGTACTTAAAACATGGTCCAATGGTACCAACAAATCCCAATTAAATCATAATCCATATACAAACTAGAAGCAATCAATTATATAAATCCAAAATGGATAGGCACAGTTGAATCAGATCATAAAATATTATATGGTGTACTGATGGGGGAGGAACTCAAGGAGAGAATAAAAACAAATCAGATAGTCCAAAATGACCCAGATCTAAAAGAAAAATTCCCAATGTGAAATAAGCATTGCCATGAACCAGTTAGATATAATAATAAATCATCTACAAACAATAGAAGACAAATGGGAGGCAATTAAAGAAACTATTTCGGAAACACCCTATCAGTTCAGAGATCTCCTACCACTCCAATGAGAAATAGAACCATAGCACTCAAAAAAATAATCAAATAGTTAAGACCCAGATTCCCAAAAGATGAAGAGTACAGAACAGATCTGAAAATGGCCAATAAAAACAGAAAAGAAGCAGACAAGAAACACTTTATCGATAAATGTTCAAAATTTATACAGAACCTAGAATCAGTCCATCCAAATCAAAGATTAATAGATCTTTACAAGCTAATAAAAAGTCACAAACTTATGAGGGAAAGGAAGGCCAAGAGATACATTCCCATGTCAAAATGAGAGAATAACTGGATCCAAAGCAAAGCTCATAAAGGAAACATAACAAACCGTTACCACCCCCACCTTCAAAGTCCCTTGTAACAAAAAATGGATCAGAGCATTTAAAAAAAGGAGAGCACCAGGAATAGATAACAAACTTAGAGTTGCTCACATACTCTCCAACTAGAGTAATAGATGAATTAGTAGAGTTATTAATTGAGGCCAAGGAGAAAAATAAAGTACCCAAAGAATGGAATACCTCCTTACAGATTTCCATACAAAAAAAAAAAAAAACCCAAAGGAATAACATTACAGAATAATCTCTTTATGTATTATCATGTTCAAGGTTTGTACAAACTACATATTGCACTGTTTAGAAGACATACTACCAGAGGCTCCATCATACCAAGCAGCATATCTACCGGACTGCTCCATGGATGATCATACATTCACAGTTGGAAGATTTCTAGAAGAAAGATGGAAAGAAAGACTAAAAACGTATGTGGTAGCACTGGATCTGAAAAAGGCTTTTGACTCCGTTAAACACGAAGCTATCATCTCTATTCTGAAACACAGGATTGTACTCACAAAATGATTAACTGAATCATAAAATCATCCCTTCACGAAGACACAATTATCCAGTGGTGTGGTCAAAGGTCCCAGAAAATTCTGAAAGGTTGGGAGTAAAGAAGGATGTCCGCTATCACCCATATTATTCAACCTAGCCATAGCTGAAGGGCTGCAAACAGCAGCTGAAGTACTCCCATTTATTGATCTCTAACACGAAGACCATACAACCCTTCCATTAATACTTGCATTTGCTGATGACATACTATTAGTTGCAGACTACCATAAGAACTCCAATAATTATTAATCAACGAATTGACAGGTTTGTTTGCATGTATTACAGGATTAAAGTTGAACTCAAAGAAATGCCAGATGCTTATAAGAGATCCCTTAGCCATAATTCCTCAAATTGGGACTATACAAATAGAAGGAAAAATAATTTTCACAGTCAAAAGCCTAAAGTATCTTGGTATTACAATCACTAACTCCTTAAATAACAATACATGAGGGAAAGAATAAAAAAAAAGACTTATGCAACAGTACACGCTATATTACCATTTTTGCAAAGAAATCGTCTTTAGTAGCCTACCCATCGTCATATATGGACTAAAAACATCAAACTGAAACAGCATAAGAGCATGGAAAGGGATGTGGTGTAATTACTAGCCTCCACATGCCATCCGGTAGTGGACCCCTGAACACCAACATCCTTCTTCGTAGGAAAACCATCATTATAGATCTTGGGAACACATAAACAGGAGAACAGAGGGACATATGCTTAGAACAGTAATGTCCTTTCAAACAAAAAAGAGAAAAATTGGAAGACCCTGCTTATCTTGGACATCAAGTCTCGAAGAAGACAAGAAAAAAATTGAAACCCTGGAAGTGGATTGGCCACAAATCTTATTGGACAAAAATAAAATGGTAGCTATATCTAAAGAAATATTCACAAAACTGGAAAAGTCGGATACAGAAGATGAAGGCTCAGCGAGAAAGTACAGAAGATGATTTAAAAGAAGAAACAGTTGTATCCTAATAAAAAAATCACTCAAGGTAAGTAAGAAGAGAAAAGGGAATTGGAAATGGGAAAAAGAAGAGGGAAAGGAACCATACTCAACAAGATTCATTGGGTTCAGTCTATAGACATACTACAACTCAGACAATGCCCAAAGATATGCTTCTATTACCCTCTTACTAAACCTTATTCATCCAACTCTCTCTCTCTCCCTGATAAAATGGTATCGATTGGCAATCTTGAGGTCGGGAGGTTACCTCGGGCCGACCAGAGTAGAACATGCTATAACCCTGTCTCATTTGTGCTCATGTAGATAGATGTATTCATGAAATTGATGCATAGACTCATATGGATATATCAAACATTGTGCCCTCCGGTCTGGGACAAACCACATGAGCTTTCTTTCCTCATGCAAATTATTATTATTATTAAATTTCATTTCTTGTTTTAACAATCATTTTTGGAAAAGAAATTCACTTAAACTCAAGCCCGGATCTACAGATTTCGGGCCCCCCTGCAGGAAAATTAAATGGGCCCCCTAAATTGATAAG